>CAJDSM010014771.1:64-11556 GCA_903981925.1 Ostrea lurida
ATTCATATTCGTACAATTCTTAATTACTCTTCAAACTTCCAACATTTCGGTTTGAGCATCACTGAAGAGACATAATTTGTCAAATTGCGCATCTGGTGCATACAAAATTGGTACCGTATATGATTTATATTATGACCCCAGTGTCGAGGCCTCTGCTGGTAAACTGTTAGTCCCCGAGGGTCTCTACAGCTCAGTTGCTATGTACTTTGTTATAGCTTGAAATACGGGATATGTATTTAATTGCAGTGGTAAAATTAGAAATTCATATCAAAATTAAGGATTATCTCCCTCAGGCATAGCTATCCTCTCTAAAGTATTGATGGCTCCAGTCTTGCACTACATTTTTAACTTTCATAAAGTTTTACTTTCATGTTTCGGACTTCCAACATTTCGGTTTGAGCATCACTGAAGAGACAATAATTGGTCGAAATGCGCATCTTGTGCATCAAAATTGTACCGTATATGATTTTTATTATGTATAACATTTATCCAGCAATTCAACTAATAACTTTAAAGAACAATTGTGTGAAATCTAGGCATGTTGTGTTTATATTAGCCTAAAGCCAAGATGGACCGCCTTGAACTACTATGACGGTCACAACGGTTAACTTGTTTACAACACGCGACCTTATTATTGTTATTACGTCATGAGCGCGAGTGTTGGTATAATTTCAAAGTATATTAGATGTTAATTAAATATATTTTTGACATATCAAATTATAAGATGGGTAAATGCAAAAAAGTAACGATTCATGAACGAAGCGGTTAATTATGGAAGCCATTTTGTATCCCATCTATTCTTGACAGGGTATATTGGCCTCATGTTCCGGGAAACACTTTATCCTTGTTGTCCAATCAAATGCCTGCATTTTTCGCTGTAGTAGTACATACATATATACATGTATATATCTTCTCAAGGAAGCTAATATAGGCATTTCATACACTGATTTGACTTTGAATTACTCCGTTTACCTGACCAAGACAATGGACTCACAGCGGGTGTGACAGGTCTACAGGGGATGCTTACTCCTCCTAGACACCTGATCCCACCTCTGAGTCCAGGGGTCCGTGTTTGCCCAACTTTTGTTTTTGTATTCTATTTGGACTTACTAGATTCATCACTGTTCATTATCTTTGCTTTTACATTAAGAAGAAACAAATGGTTTTTTTTTTCAGATCGATGCACACATTTCTACATTGTTTGAAGGATAATGCCGAGATATTTTACGGTGTGTCTTGTCCCAACTCTCCGGTGTTAAATAGAAATATGCTAGCGGTCTTGCTGGATTCTAAAAATATATCCATGGAAACTTTCCTTCATTGTAAGTGTTCAGTGCCTTTTATTGTCTGAACTACGTATACATTTGGCAAAATTTTGTAACTGATGTTTTTGTGTTTGATTTACTGGAAATGGCGCTTATATTGTAATCTTATCGAAATGGTATTTTTTGAGAGTTCTTAAGATAAGAAAATCTCATTAAGAGTTTCCGTGAAATTCTAATCAATTTATATTTGGCTGGAAAATTGTCTGGTGTACATTTTGCCATCACGGAAAAGTATTTCTAAAAATCTATTAAAAAAAAAAATCCCCCTCTTGAATACAAAACTATTATACGTGTAGATGTTTGCCCACTGAGTTGGAGCTGTATTGGATTATAATGAGCCCATTATTCTGTTTATTGTAATTACTATCCTCCCTTTGTTTTGATCGATGTACATTGCACACTGTATAATGTATATAGAAACTAAGTAACTATATATAGGTGGCATACTTACAATATATATTCTAAGTGTGTTTTTTTAGAACAGTAATGTACTTTTTTATTCCTGATTCTGTATCTTAGTGCAACAAGCTACACACCTAAGACGGTCATTATTCTATCAACCTAGGTTTCCCATCGCCATATTATAATATCACGAGTTTAACAACAAACAAGAAACCAATGCCACGATTCAGCGATCAGTCAGCTTACTGCAAGTAAGACAAAAATAAAATGTTAACATGTGAGTATATATGTATGTACTACCAAAATTCTCTTGCCACATAATCAGAGAGAAGCCAATATATCCCCATCTATGGTTGTTAGTCTGTGTTAATACATGGGCGGGTTTTCAAAAGAATATACTTTTTTATTGCTAGGCATAATTATGTCTTTGATAATAAGTTCACTTATCATATTTTAGATGGATAATCGACAATATCAACAGTGAAATTTCGGAGCTCTCTAAAATCCACAAGACCGTTTGGGACTGGCGTGAGAAGATCATTGTAGCAAAGAATCTGAGGAAGGAATTAGAGGCTAACGACGGGGATTTAACAATAGAACACTGTATGATTGTGGATACGTATAGTGTCACTTTGTTTTCTTAGCTTATTGAAACAAAATAGTTATGTTTACCTAAATGAAAACATATTAATATGTTTTTCAAGTTATACAACTGTATGAAATCTTTAAAGGGACATGGACACGTTTTGAGCTTTTTTTTCTCCATATTTAATGTTTAGAATGCTTAACTACTAAGTTATTTCTAATGGTCAGGAAAAAATATATTGTCAGTTGTTGAGTTACAAGAGAAATATACAGTTTACGTAAAGGTTGATTCTTAAAACAAAATGTGATGTGAGTAACACTAGAAACTGTTTAATTGTGTTCTGAAGGAACTTGTAATTTGACAAAATCTCCTTTAAACGGAACGTATATTACATGTAACATATTCAATATAGGTAAACAAAAACATGGCACGGGCTAATTTGTTTACATAGCGAAGATCAATGAATGACGTTCAAATTTTTGCTGACCATCAGAAATAGCATAACATTAAATTTAGCTCAGAACGAGTCTAACTGCCCCTTTAATGCCTAATTTCTTTTCATTATTCTTTTATATACAGGTGTACTGTCTATATTCGAGACAAAGACCAGAGGTTTGTTCATAATTGTTAAGATTGTTTACTATACATCCACAACGAAAGGTGTTTTTTTTGTTTATTTGTTTTTCGTCCCTATGATGCATGTATATATCTATGTTCTCTTGCGTAGTAATTGTACAAATTTTCAAAGTCTGTTTTAATGATTAAGTAGTAGTCGAGGTAGCTTTGTGGTTTGGGGCACTTGCTTCGCAAACGGAAGATATATCGTTCGACACTTGATCCTGACAACCGCATTAAACCGATAACAGCAGCGAAAATGACGGTCTGTCGGACATAGCTGCAATAATGTAGCCCACTTTTGGGGGTGGGGTCTACAACTCCATATATAGGATCTCCGTAATTTCATTATTTAAAACTATCTGCTGGGATTCATTACATTAATAAAAAAAATGCAGCATATATTTCTTAGTCTATTAAAAAATAAATTTCTAACCTGCAACTTACGATTTTTGAGGCTTTATTTGACCATTTTGAGCAATTTTCATATACTGCAATTTCTCGATTCGTATTTTGTCGCCATGTTTGATATTTGAAGCTGGACTTCCTGTTCAGTGTCATATACCCATATATAGTGTTTACATTAATATGCGAGTACGAAAGACAGAGCAACTTCGTCGCTATATAAAATGGCGAAGTAACAATGTATCAAACGTAATCCGTTAAACTTTGTGTGTATTATGTGTTAAGTCCCTTGAATATATACTATGGGGGGGGCGGCGAAGTAACAATGTTTTAAACGTAATCATATTCCCAAAACACATACAAAATCTGAGTGTAGGGCAACACGGACCTTCGACAAAAGCGAAGGCAGGAATCAGGTGCCTATGGAGGAGTAAGCATCCTCTGCTGACCGGTACACCCGCCGTGAGCCCGAGTCGCCGAAATAAGTAACGGGTTATCACGTCGTCAAATCTAGTACGAAAATGACAGTCTAAACAAAGGGTATGAAAACAAATCAGTCAACATTATTGACTTAAAGTGAAATAATTTGCAAATGCGCAAACAAGTTCATTATAGCGACCGTAGAATTTGCGAAATGTGACTTTAAAACGAGATTCGTTATAACCTATGGCACGATCAACGTTTGTGGTTAGTAATTGGCCTCGGCTTAAAAATCATCATATGCATGACATGCCCCTTGCGTATGGAATCAACTGAGAGACATACACACCATAAGCAGGTGGATAGTGGGGTAAGATTACTACACATTAAAAAGGAACTTTGACGAATTGCAAAGTCAAAAGTCATCAACGTTTATCATATAACTGTAATTTGGTCAGTCTGGCCATTAGAGTCAATATCTAGATGTAAATGTATCCTAATGTATGAAGCATATCTGTCAGAGTTCTGTGGGTGTCTTTTATTTCAGTTCCGTTCAGGATATATCAAAAATGGACATAATTCTGAAAATTAATGATGTGTTTAATTGATTGGAGCATCGTCTATTATAGCCTCTAAGTAAGGTATAAAAAAGATAGAATCACGCGCCAAGTTTTTTTGTGTTTTATTCCGTAAAGCAGTTTTTGAACACATTCTGCTTCGTATGAATATAATAAATATCTGCCAATAAGGGCGGCAGCAATTAGTTGCCCATAAAGGAATACCAACAGATTGTTTGGAAGACATGGTCGTCCAAAGGATAAAAAATATTAAATCTATAAGAAACTCAAGCATAGCTCTTAAATCTACTTCAGAGTAACTTGTGTAGGCCAAATCAGATTGGGTTTCTGACAAAATATTGTATCTGTTGTTCTCCCTCAATGGACGCAGAAAACTTGTATTTTTTGGGGTGCGGTTTTTGGTTCGCAAAAGAGCAATGTTGGAATGCGCCAAATTATCTGAAAAGAGCTGAGATTTTTAACTTGTGATGTTCAGGAATGTTGTTCTGTGATGAAGGTTCTGTTGGAGAAATCATACGTTTTTGATGTAGCAATTTTAGAAAAATCTGGACTTGAATGTTTTCTATAAGGCTCTTTTAGGAGTTTTGGGTAGGATATATCGACACATCTGATTGACATCCCTTTCTGCGGCATATTGGAGTGGATGAACAGTAGTCTTCTGAAGGGATTCTTGTAACGAGCTGTGTAGGTGAGTGTTAGTTAGTAAGTAAGGCCTAGAGGCTTGGTAGAGCACTTAAACTGGAACGCGACGCGTATCGTTTGGTTGTGACAATAAAGGAATTCGATGCTGCATCAATCAAAAAAAGTACAGTTCCTGTATTCCCGCCTTACTTTAAGAATGAAATCCACACCTTGCATTCATATAGATATAATCCAACTATTGTATCCAAGTTATTTAATGAACAAAAAACGTTTGCAGTTCCTAGATATTGAACAATTACAACGGATATCTCCAAAGTGTACATGTTCCGTCTTCCTCGTTTTATTATAGGTCCCGCTGGTCATATTATTTACTGGGTGGAGATATAAATTAGTCTCAAAAATGAAAAGGATCTTAAGTCCCTTTATTTTGAAAGGTCTAATTCCGGAAGAGACCCATCGGCTTCATTTCAAATTGGCGACATAATTTTCATGACTATCAATGAATTCTGTGGAAGAATACGCTAGATCGCTGGACAAAATCTGAGGGAGAGGAGCTTGACAACTTTGTCTGAATGGATAAAAGTATTCGGAGTTTATTTAAAAACCCGTAGTTCCCCATTTAATGGGGACACATTGCGTCTATTTTATCCGCCTCTGTTTTTTAAGAAACCAAAAGTTGGGTAAATCATGAGTTGCAGAGGACCTACATTGGCAAACTTTGTTACTAGTTCCAAGCTGATAAAGCTAGTAGACATACATATGTCTTTGTTTGTAGAAAGTTACTGAATTGTATAAATTGTCGTTTTATCAATGAACTAGGAATTTACTTCAACGATCTTCTGGGAATCTGTCTATCTACACTCTAAGCAATTTCGTACAAAAGAAGTGAAATTCTCTAAGAAATCCCTTTCTGTTTAATACTATTCAGATATTTCCGAAAAATCCAGGATTCAATTTGAATTACCATAACCTTTATATTGGGATTTCCGAAAATTGCAATAAAACCCTTGATACAACACAAATGATACATCGCTAGGCCCAGTAAGTGCTCTTACCAAGACCGTATTGCTTCTTACTTTTGCACTAAACCGTACTACACAACTAGTCAAGAAATCTCTTCAAAGATACTTGTCCACTACAGCATATTCCCAGAAGTTGGTGTCGAATTCAGATGTGAGATTCCTTAAAAAACCTCTAGAGCTTTTGGATCGAACCTAAAATCTACGGAATGAATTTTCTACTAAAATTGACCTACACAAAACCAGTTAATGGTGCATTTGCTTGCCCCACACTTGTAGCAACCACGATTTCCTTCACGAGTGATATTAGGAATCTTAAGGCTTTGTTTAGATTTAGATAAATGCTTTTTTAAACAAAAACGGACATCCGAGTAATACCGAACTTTCTACGTCCGTTGGGAAACCAAGACCAAATAAACCTATTGTTAAGAAAACACTCTGATGTTAGCCCTCAATAAGTCTTCTGTGAAGATAGATATTAATAGAGCATGCAGCTGGGTTTCTATATATAATAAGTATATATGTAGTACTTTGGGAGCAGAGATCTTACCAACAATCTGTATGGTTATTCCTGATGGGCACTAATTGTGCCCCCATTTTCATTGGCAGACTTATTTTATTATTCCTGTTGAAGCAGAAATGATTTCGGTAGCTAGGAAACCTGTTACGGCATAAAAAACAAAAATTTTGCCCGTGTCACTGTCAACCTTAGGCATGATAGGCTATACTAGGATGATGTTGTTATCAAATTAACAATCATTATATTTTTCACAATTAAATGTCCATTGTTCATGGATATATCTCGAGGAACGTTGATGATAAAGGACACATCCCAGATAGTGCTCCTGTGCTTCAGTATTTGGATATTTTTACCTTAACATTGACTACTAATGCGGCAAACTGACAACTTACATTATCATGACAAGCGTGGATTACTTTAACTTTGCCAATTCCGTCCAACTTTCCCTTTCGCTTATTCGTAGTAATATGACCACTCATCAAGGCCTGCTTAGATGTGGTGTGTATTGCATCCCACTGTTTGATTCGGATGTACGCAGAGATGCATGCTGATGCGTATGCAGAGACTTTTTCAAGCCGCAGGGCCAAACTACGTAACAGTGCAAAAAAAGTTGAAGTTGCAGGGTTATAACGAATCTCGTTTAAAGTCATCATATCGCAAATTCTACGGTCGCTATAATTGACCTTGTTTGCGATTACAAAGTATCACTGAAGTCATATGTTGACTGATTTGTTTCATACCCTTTGTTAGGACTGTTCAGTTTTCCTACTAGATTTGGACTACGGGTAACCCCCGTTTACTTTATTTCGACTTACGGCGCTCACGGCGGGTGTGGACCGGTCAAGGCAGAGATGCTTACTCCTCCATGGCACCTTATCCTATCCTTCGCTTTTGTCGGAGGTCGCGTGTTGCCTCTACACTCGATTTTTGTATACACACATAGAAAGGAAAGTTGACGATTGGCAAAGTTAAAGTCATCACGCTTATCAGTATAATGTAGTTGTCAGTCTGCCATTAGAGTTCAATGGTTAATGTAAACAATATCCATAATATAAGGCAGAGTATGTCAAGATAATTATGTGTTTCACTATAACATCTTGTTTTATGGGTTAAGATCAGTACAAGATTTACGTTTGAATTCATTGATTTCTTCAATAACTTTTTTTTTCAATCCTGATAGTAAAACCATTTCAAGCGAACCTATACAACAGATACCAGAAAGACAACAGTGAAGACTGGTATTTGCTTCTTATTATCAGTAAGTATGTTATGTAATATCATTTTGATTTCATAAAGTACTGTCGAAATCCAACACCGTATTCATGATAAGAAGGATAACTATTGGTCAAGTATTTCCTTCTAAAACAACTGAATATTTCTAAGAAAGAAAACAACAGCAAACAAAAGAGTATTGTGCCTAAAGAAAAAAAATTATAATTGTTTCTTCATTCACTTCCATTCTATTTACAAATGAATACGAAGAAATACAACAATTGAATATAAATTGTTTTAACCATGAAAAGATAAAGATAATGAACACTGATCAATCCTATAAATCTTATACGAAATACGAATCAAGAGGTGGGCAAACACTGATTCCTGGAGATACCAGAGCTAGATAATGTGCTTAGGAGGAATGGGGATCCCTTTTCGACTGGTCATGCCCACCATGGGCGCTTTATATCAGTTTTTTTTTTAAATCAAGACTGACTTTAAATGTAATTGTTGAAATCCCTGTAACATCGACTTGTTTGTCAGTAGCCTTTTTCTGGATTCATAAACTTTCACAAAAAGCTTTACTAATATGCATTCCTAGATCCAGTAAATATTCTACCCAGACCATATCTTTGCTTCAAACGAGCATTAATAATTAAACGATTTGAATGAGAAACTTCAAAGAATATGTCAGAAGTGGTGTAAATGTTAATCCCCCCCCCGAGATCTTACAATTTTTGCATCTATAGCGTACGTTACAACCTGTTAAATGTGACATAATTTTTAGCTGATGGATCTACATTATTATTAATCTTGTTTTAAACATGATTTTGTAGGTTTGATATCTGCAGCTGATGTTCTGCTTGGTTTTACAATTATCTACATTGTTGTAGATGTCGTCAAAACGTACGTATGTTTGATCAATTGGATCGCTAGGTATGTTTTAACAACATTTGACTGTATCTACATGCTGATATGGTTTGAATTTACATACTGTTCATTTGTTCCTTTTACTTTTGATAAGTAGCAAAGCTCTATTTAACCTCTTTTCATTATTGTATAGCATTATATTGAATAATTGGATTATAATATTCTTTCTTAAATAGAGAAAACAAATGGGAAGCCCGACTACAGATAATGAAACAATGGATAAGCATGAAGAAACGGAAGCAGTCAGAGTTCTATTTTGAAATTGAAGAACCAATCAATTTACCAGATGACACACCATACGAACACCGGCTTCATCAAGAAACAATGATGACGTCAGATTATTCCGTGCTTCGTCACACAGTTTCTGTTGATGTGGTGAGCGAGAAGTCTTTTGGTTTAAGTTCTTTGTTTGCAGAGGAAAGTGGAGAAGGGAGCGATGAACAGATAAACATGGACATACTCTGATGACCTGATGGTCATTGTGGCGAATCCAGACATTTCTGACGGGGTGGGGCGGTAAACGGCTGGGTATACTTTGAAAATGTCTTGAGGTCCTTAGTTGGTTCAGGGCAAACCACTATTGGGTACTGGTATTACAGAGTTCTGCCAAAGATAGTCGTACACATGTATATATATTTTTAATTAGTGTTTTGACATAAATTGATCATTATTTGTGGAGGGAAGTGTCAGCCCTGGATCTTCTTCGAATTGTTTATAATACTATGTACAATTGGATTAACAAAATTGCCTGAAGATATTTGATTTGTACTTTACTGCATGTACAAATAATCAAAGCAGTAACACTGCACAGTATTTTCATTTTAGTTAATTTGTTGGGTTTACTAATTATTGAGGTGTGCGATTTTGTTTTCAATCATTATTTTGGCATTCCTTAGTATTCATGTGCATATTTTTTTCAAAACGATTAATGTTCCTTTTTCCATTATACTTTTTGCATAATGTTTAATCTATGAATATATATTTAAATATGTAGTATTTTAAAACAGCTAAGATTTCATACAATCTATGGTTCTTTATATCAACTTATTGAATCTATTTGTTTGTATTATTTCGTTGTTGTTGTTTTCCTCATCATAATGCAATCATTTGATCAAAATTAAATTCTTATGCTTCGAAACTCAAATTCTATAGTTTGCGTATTTCAAAATATGTATATTTTATGTAAACGTTGCAAAAGAATGTAGATTAAATTTGTATTGCTTCTAAATTTAATATTACAGGTCTTTTGCACCCCTGGAGCCTTGGGGGTGGGGCAAAACTGTCAAAAAGTGACAAATTTTCAAAAATCTTCTTTTCTACAACTGCACATGTCTGAGAGAAACTGAATGCATAGTGATATAGATCAGGAAGGCCTCGTCCAAAATTATAAATTTGGTGACCCCCTGGTTAGGGGTTCTGACCCCAAGGTGGGGCGCAAACTTGGTACATAGGGTTTATATGTAAAACATTTGAAAGCATCTTCTTTGATGCTTTGATATAATGTGAAACTAAATGATATTTTGAATATTTTATCAAAATCGTAAATTTCATGATCCTAGGGGTAGGGGTTTTAGTATTAGGGTGGGGCCAAAATGGTCATTGATGAAATGTGTTAACAATTGAACATTTTTAACTTCTTCTTGATAACCACCAGTCCAATTCTTTTTCAAATTTGGTATGACGCATTCTTTGGGACAATGGGGCCAAACTTGGTAACATAGTGTTATATATAAAACATTTTAAAAGTTTTTTCAATGCTATTATAATAATGTGAAACTAAATGAATAATTGGAATGAGAAGGTTCCCAGACTTTTAGCGTTAGTCTTTCCACCTAGAGTCACTATATCATGCATATGGTCAACCCATGGGACAAAGTTGTTTCCTATTGAATTTGGGGTCAAAAGGGCAAAGGTCAAGCACACTGGACATCAAAGTAGCGGTATTGTTTCTGGGCTCAAGAGCATCTATCCTTTCGTCCTAGAGTCATTATATCATACACATGAACTACCCATGGGTCAAAGATGTTCTCTATCGAATTTTGGGTCAAAAGGTCAAAGGTCAAGCTCACTGGACATTATCGTAGCAATATGGTTTTCATTTTAAATTCTTGAACAATCTTGTGAGATTGAAATGATAATCTTTTTGTGTATATGAATAGGAATCATATGCATAGTTTGAGAGATGTTTTAAAACATGTGAACAAAAGACTCCATATTGAGACTTAAGAAATGCAAATATGAGACTCCCTGTGTGGGCTATGATACTCAGATGACCGTTAAGGTCAAGGGTGTGTGTGGACAAGCCTATGTAATCTGTTGACTTTCAAGTGTTTACAGGCACTTACAATCGTTTATGTAAACAAGGCCCGAGTCATGATTTTGCTTACATATATTGAATATCTTCTAAACGTTCCATATAAAGCAGATTTTTTTCATATTAAGTTCTTTCTAAATCACAATTAAACAGTGTCTAGGGTTTCTCACATCTCATTATTGTTTTAAACATATATTTTCTATGAAGGTAATTCTTTTGTAAACATTCCAAAGTAATAGTTTAGGGTCAATGGGGTGTGTGTGTTAATAATTATCTAGGGACAGTCAGATAACCAGAACCACATATATTTTTATATTCATTCTCATCATGGTTAATATGTTATATCAAGGAGATTGGAACCTGCGCTTTTCAAACATGTACCGTACATGAATATTCTAAATTCACAAGTCTCTCCCTCCTAATTTTAGTTTTGCCATTGCTGCTGTAACAGACCTACAGTCCTACACAGTAGTGAAATCTAGTAGCCTCGGGCAAGTCATCTTCGCGAGCCAAGTGTCCGA
>CAJDSM010014780.1:0-19268 GCA_903981925.1 Ostrea lurida
TAAAAACATTCATGAATCGAAGTTAGGTTTCAATCCCATTATGCCCTTGCGGTATTGAAATTTATTGAAAACCTCAATACCGGTGGTCAGTTTGTAAAACGCACGTGATGGCCTGAATCACGTGATCAAGTCTAAATCATGACGAATATAATAGTCTCTGAATATGTATTTTCGAGTCCGTCCATATTTTGTATCAATTATCAATAAAGTCAAAATAGGATTTATCCCATCTAATAAGTAATGTTTTTCGACCGCATATTTTCAGCGAATTTCCATTGGCCACTCGTTAATTGTGCGCGATGCCCAAAGTGCGATGGTTCCCCGCATCATGCCCCCGAAGAGATGCGATTGTCTGACACGTCCAGAAGTGCGATGGTCATTAAGCATGCGCCAAAGTCGATTAAAGCTATAAAAAGTACATCAGAGAGTACATGGGAGTCCGAGTTCTCTCATAAATTTTCGGATCTCCCTTTTTCTTCAGTTTGTCCTCGAAAAATATTCGTCAGGGCAAGCTGACGTTAGATTTCTTAATTGATTGACGTCATAATAATGTGACGTCACAAACGTTACCAATATACCATCGGACTATGGCGTGTAAGACCATCGCACTTTGGAGTAACGTGTAGACCATCGCACGGGCGTGGCCATCGCACTTTGGCGTCCGTAAGCTTCACAAACCATCGCACTTTGGCGCAGACCATCGCACATTGGGGCGACCATCGCACTTTGGGGACACCGTCCGCACTTTTGGAGTCTTACAGATATACTCGGTGAAAAATTAGTTAAAATTTTATAGTTGTTGGAATGTCCAAAAGCCACAGAGACGGTGTCTTACTTCTGTCAGCAACCAGAAAATAGCAAGGTGAATTGAAGGTATCTCCCACACTAGTGCAGACAAGACTAAGGGGGTTCTCATCTATATTTTCAACAACATACTCTATTACTTTGTAAGAATTGATCATAGGTAACTTTTAAGTTTAAATTTTGGATAGGAATGCATCACAATTTAAAGTTAAACTGGACAGAGCATGCTTACTTGAAAATGTGAAGCTGAAGGGAGGTGGAGGAGGAGTGGTGATAACTGAAACAAACCAAACGTGAAGAACGGTGTCACAATGCCCGGTCTAGAGAAAAACTTGTCCACTTAATTCACAAATCACTTTACAATTTAAACATATTTCTTTATCGTAAAAACAAACTTAATGATACTTGATAATAAATATTTTGCAAATGATTATAATGCATGCTAGTTCAAAAGAAGGGTTTCATTTGATTAAATGATTAAATTGAAAACATTACATTTTAAAGTTACTTACCGTATTTTGATTACGAAGTGTTACAAAATCAGAGTTATGACTAGGTTAGTGCCAAACGAAATTCATCTCGTCAGTTGTGAAGAGAAATGTCACATAAAGTGCAGTTTCGCATTCATTGCAAAACAAATCAAATTACAACCAAAATACATTACATATATTAGTTGCTGACATCACAAAACATTTGTTAAACGTTCAACAGATTTCACACCAAACGGTACGAAAACAGCACCGCATTATACCAACTTTCAACGGCTTTAGAACAGTTTTTAAATGTCCTATGAATTCGTGTTAAGCAAAGTTTATGCGTTAATGAACTACGTTAATAATAGAATTTGAATTTTAGAAATCTAAATTAGTCTGTTCTAAAGCCAATGTACAAGCATGAGACGTGTAGCCATTTGTTATGAGCATGATGTGATTGGAAGTGCAACAAGACACTAAAACCCGAAGTAAACACTTGACATACCATACTTTTGTTGTGGTGGTGTTGTGGAAACCATTTGATCTAAAGTGAGAAAAAATATAATGCCGATTTCTGGTTCACTTTGATTTAAATTCCTCATTCATAAACAGGAAATTGTTGTACCTTTCAAATCAGGGGTCACAGCAGGGGTCACAGTGGTCACAGCAGGGGCCACAACCGCTAAACTCCGGACTGAAATAAGATAAAAATATGAACTAAATTATTTTCGGTAACAATATTAAAATATCACTAAAGAGCATTTTCGCTATTGAAACTCTATAAATATAGGCTAATTTAAATGACTCCTCATTTCTAAGTAGCAAATATAAAATTCGAAAGGGGAGAATTTAAACTGAGATGAATTATACTCAAATTTAGCTACACAAAGATACCACAGACTTCTATATATGGTAACAAAGAGGAGTGATGAACTCACATATTCCAAGTCTTCGAATGAATTCGTCGCTGATTCTTGGTAAGTTAGAGTATTCAGAAATACTTAAAACGTTATCAGGGCTCGATGCAAGGGCCGCTGGCTCATCTTTAGAATTAGTACCAACAGCAACACTGAAAATCTCAACTAAATTCACGTCCTCTAACTTTCTCTTTTTGGCGTTGTCTCTTAGGCTCTCCGCATTTACCGTTGATTGTTGGTCTGTAAGGAAAATCAATGCCTTCGGAGTATCGTCTGATGGTAAAATTCTGGAAACTTCGTCAAAAACAGCAGCAGCATTTATGCGCGTGTTTCCTGTAGATTGCGATTGTTTGTCCACAGCATAATCAATTAAAGTGAATACGTCTCTCTGCGACTTGGAACTATAAAATGAAAGAAAATTAGTGAAACAAGAGGACCAAGGACCACTTCGCTCACCTGAGTGATCTTGGCACTCCCATTGTTTTTAAAAAGAATTTTCATCAATTTTTATTCCCATCAAAATTTTGACCCCATCTTATCTTGTGACACCAACCTAGCCGCAAAGGATCACGACACAACTTCAGAAATGAATTCACAAAACATGGATATGACTCAACATCAGTATAATTGTTCTGGTTAATACAAAAACCACAAGGTCACACTTCATGACATTAAACAGTAAGGTCTTGCAATAGAAATATATATATACAAAATATAAAAACTATCTTTAAAGTTCAGGATATATTGATTGGTCAGGTTTTTAAAATGTATGTCAAGGTCACGAGATCAAATAAGATCAGGCACGATTGTACATGTATCACAAGGTTTTTTTTAAAATATAAAAATAAAATCTCGATCTTTATAATAGTTCAGGAGATATTGATTAGGTCGGATTTTTTAAAAGTATGTCAAAGTCACAATATCAAACACGGTTTTATCATGAATCTATACACATAATATAAAAGTCCTACATTCAATAGTTCAATAGTTCCGAATATATTTGATAGGTTATATTTTCTAACATGTAGGTTAAACTATAATGTCACAAGGTAAAATATTAACTGGAATTTCCCTTTATAAAACTGTGGCCCCACCCTACCTCAAGGGACCGAACAAACTACAATCTACTTTAATTTTTCGGAATATCCAGTCATTAAAATAGACAAACTACTTTTATCGATATTCAAACGCTCATCATTTACTACTGCTGTGCATTCATAAAAATTAGCTCTTATTACTATTTGTAAAAATATAAAAAAAAACAACAACTGGTAATGTGAATATCAAG
Organism: Ostrea lurida; assembly: GCA_903981925.1. NCBI lineage: Eukaryota > Metazoa > Mollusca > Bivalvia > Ostreida > Ostreidae > Ostrea > Ostrea lurida. The sequence goes on from CAJDSM010014780.1 coordinate 3,483, forward strand.
ATTTGCATGCATAGACATGGTGTACACATATCAGTATATATTCGTCACCTTATAGATTTGCTAGGATACTTTGACTGAAATAATACACAATTTGAGAAAAAGACATTGCCTGGAGAAATCAGTGTATGTTGTGGCTACGTCATTGTATCCTATGACAGCAACCTTCAGTTTTCCACCATCAATATCTCCTCTACGTAGTATGTCTTTGAAGAACCGTTTTAACTGATCTTTGTCTCTCTGATTTACTGTTGATGTCACGTGGAAAGCAAATACAACCTGAGCCTCGTCTCCATCTAACAACAAAAACAAAATCATTGTGGGCGTTACGGAGAAAATTAAATTATGTATCTGCTTTCATAACAGTGATTAATTTCAATGTGTAATCATGAAGGTAGGTGGAATGCTATAAATTGCAGACACAAAATATCCGTTCTGTGGGTATGCATCAATGGACAAAACTTTAAACATAGTCGCAGTTATTCACGACTCATGATAAGTTGATAAAGTATTTGAAACCGTGGTATATATATGTTCTTAAGATTGACTATGTGATTCAGTCCCTATATGTACATGTATAACCACTTGATCAAAATTGACATTTGGCACAGATGATTTTTTAGGTGTTTAAGAAGTGCTGCAACTGGTGTATATTCTTACTGTTTCAATATCTGTGCATGTATGTTATTGTAATTTAGGGAATCAATGTAATTGTCATCAAGATTGAATAAACCTTATATGTATGGGACCAGAAAAACAATACACATTTATGGGCTATAAGACTATGGACTCACGGCGGGTGTGACCGGTCAACAGGGGATGCTTACTCCTCCTAGGCACCTGATTCCACCTCTGGTGTGTTCAGGGGTCCGTGCTTGCCCAACTCTTGTTTTTGTATGCTATTTAGGACTTACGAGATTGATCAATGTTCGTTATCTTTGCCTTTACATTTATATGAAAGGTTGAAGATAACAAACAGTGACCAATCTCATAGATCAAAACAAGATTTGGGCAAACACGGAGCCCTGGATATACCAGAGGTGGCATCAGGTCGCTAGGAGGAGTAAGCATCCCTTGTCGACCGGTCACATCCGCCTTGAGTCCATTTTCTTGATCATGGTTTAATTCTAAGTCAAAATCATTGTAAATAAAAATGGTCTAACAATTGACATGAAACAAACAGACAACATTTGACCCAACGACAAGTTGTATTGGCAAATTAGATTGTTATATCGACCATAAAATTTGCGAAATGCTGACTTCAAAACGTGACTGTTGAAACCCCTGCAACATCAACCTGTCTCAATTTAAAATATAGTATTGAGTAGTTGAGAGACATAAACACTAGATGGAGGTACATGTTCAACTTGAGTAGGACCTCTATTCATTTAAAGTTACTTTAAAGTTACTAATCTATTTAAAAATCTCAATACACCGTTGTTTTACAGTTACATTGCATTAATATTTAAAAACTGTCAAACAATCATCATCTGGAAAACTGATATCCTTTTTGGAAATAGTTTGATACTGAGAAATAAAGGGATTTAAAGAGGACTAGCTAGCAATATATCTGACCACTGAGGAAAATCTTTCCCGATCCATTTCCTGAGCACGTCAATGTACAGTATCGACTATCATGTAGAAAATGTACTCACTTCGCAATAGATTCTTCTTCTGGGCTTTGACCTCGGATAGATCTGCAAAAGACATATTTTAAACGAACAAAATAAGGTAGTGATGACATTGTTTTTAAAGATTAGTATTTTACAAGCGGAAAAACAATGTAAGTATTATTAGTACACAATTGTGCGAACCTTTGCAACGAAATGGTAAGAAAAGTACCGATGATTTGCTCATGTTCTGCAAGGATTGATTAATGATAAGTATGGGACGATTTTTCGATTGTTGAAGACGCTTTTGAAGTAACCTTATGGTATCGCCATCCATGGCTGTCCCAGTCGATTTATGAGAATTCAGTCCGCTATCCCAAGCCTCAAGATCGTCTGCCCTGTTGATTTCTTTCGTAAAAATCGCGTCCATATTTGCGGAATAGTTGAGCACATGTGTTTGAATATTACACAGAGTATACACAAATTGCAAGAACAGTGATTTTACGCTACGATCTGTAAGATTGGATATATGATTGAATCGGAAATCGAATGAAAAGCGCGGTGCATCTAAAGTCCTATTAATTGTACTAATGAGTTCGCATATATTTCCGTTGGCAACAGCTTGTTGTAATGAGGTGACCAGTTTTTCGGTAAGGTTGTGAAATGTAACTTTTATATTTTGCTGGTCAGCGCCAGGAGGAAGAGAAAATTCAGCGCCAAAGTTTAAACAAGCTGAAAATTATGAGAGCATTTTTAGCAGGCTGCAAACAGAGTGTGTCTCTGTGTTAAACTTTAACAAATTGTTGCTACACTTACCAACACGTTCTAGAGCACTATCACCTGTGTTTGTGTACATTCCTTTGTCCCTTTCTTCTTTTGTAGAAACTCCTCTCTCTAACAAAGGATCGAAACTTATTTGTGTGGTAGTATCATATGAACTGCTTGTTGTTGATTTAGATTCAAAGACATTATCTTTATTGAAAGTGTTAGTATTTAGAATAGAATTTTCAGTTGTGTCAACAGCTATTTGTACACTAGTATATTCATTGGACAGCAGGTTTGTAGTGTGCGGAAATATCACTCTTTTTGTAGAACTTTTCTCTGTATCATCACCAATCCTATTATCTGTCATTTCATTCTTAACATCATGAATGCTTTCTTTCTCAGAATTATCACTTCCATGAATTACGTTCCATTTCGTGGTTGATTCTCTCGGAATTTTAGTGGTCACTAGTTCCTTTCTTACAGTAGATAGGGTCGTTCGTTTGACATAAGGTAATTTTGTTTCATCATTATCTGAATCATCCGGTATTGATGTTACAACATATGCAATAGTGCGTCTTCGAGTTGTGGATTCAGGATGTATTTTATTGTCCTCAATGTCTTCTACGTCTGTTTTAGACACATACGTTGTTGTAGTTCCCTCTGTTTTACTTGTTTTTGATTCTTTTGTTCGAATCGGGGTTGGTATGATGTTACCGTCTTCCTCTGTTGTCGTCTTAATGTCTGTCCTAGAAATGTCGATGCTTGTGTTTTCAATATGCTTATCGCTTACTTGAACTACATTTGAAAGTGTGGACCGTGTACTTTCAGTAGGAATTTCAGTTGTAATGTCCAGTGCTTTTGGTAAAGGTGCAGACGATATAGTTTTCGTCTGGTCCGGTGGGCTTGTAGTCGAAATAATCTTTAACGCCGTTGGCCATGGCGTTTTCGAAGTCGTGGTAGTAAGGGAAGATCTTTTCTTTGAGGGTTTCTTTTTGCGTACTAGAAAAATACAAGATTTAAGTTTGCCTATTGTCGTATAAGCATTACTACAATTTTGTAATATATATTGATGCAAGTTGATACACAACTATTGATTATAAGATACATACGGTAATGGATGTTTCGTACGACAGGCTTTCCACTCTTTTTATAGATTCGTAGATCCTTGTAAGCCTTCACTTTATACAAATGTTTTGGAACCGGTTCACTTGCAAGCCTTTCAAAGCCAGAGACATTATTCAAAGCAACGGTGATAACATTAATCTGAATTTTCTCTAGTTTTGCCTGGTCTATCTCTGACTGTAGCAGTGAATCATTGCCTGTAGGATTCATATCCGTAATTATTATCAAGATATTTTCACCTCTCTTCGTCTTGTACTGAGTGAAAAGCTCTCTTGTCTTTGCAACAGCGCTTCCTAAGTTGGCAGAGTCAAACCTCAGCTTCTTTGGAGTTTTCTTTATGGCTTTTATAAGACTCTTTTTACGTAGGTGGTCATCAAAGTCAAACACAACAACTGGTTTGTCACCGTAGACTATCAATGCAACTTGCACGCCATTGGGGCTAATATTTGCTCTCTTCACAAGTTTGATAACATACTTTAAAAATTGTCTTTTGAAGTCTCTCTTACTAACTCTAGTTGATGCATGCAACAGAATTGCGATCTTTGCTGACGAACCACCTAAAAAAAACATAAAAATGCATTCCAAATTATCATTTGGTAATATGATATTAAGGCAAAGATAATAAACAGTGATCAATCCCCGTAAGTTCCAAATAGAATGCAAAACAAGAGTTGGGCAAACACGGATCCCTGGATACACAGAGGTGGGATCAGGTGTCTAGGAGAGTATGTATCCTCTGTCGACGGTCACACCCGCCGTGAGCCCAGTGTCTTGATCAGGTAACGGAGTAATCCGTAGTCAAATCAATGAATTAATACTCTTAAAACTCGAGGTACTTTTCATGACATACCTGTTTGTTTGCCAATTATATTCCGTCTGTTTAAGCGACGTTCGTTTGAATCAGCATCTGAATTAGAAAGAACTTTCTTTCATTTTTTCATTTAAGGAACAATTTTATAGACTTATAACCTGGTACGTTTCTGGCCTCAGTTGGTATGTTTGTGAATCAGAGCAACCCTAGCAAACTGATCGAGGTTAATTCGACACGATGTAACATAAAGTTCTAACGCTGAAGAAATGTTGGAAAGTAGGGTGGCCTTGAAAAAAAGTATTAATCTTGAATCAATATTGAACTTTTAACATCGAGTTAAAGCTAGCTACTGGTCAACCCTATTTTCAACAAATAATGAACATGTATATTCATCTATTTTTATATTTTAAATAATGCAATCCCTTTAATGATTACCCAGCAAATTTCATAGGTAGCAATTGAATTTGAGCTTTGAAATTCAAATAATTAAATTTTAGTGAGCAATACATTTTTCATACTATATATGAATATACATTATCTTAAGTTGTGTGTTTTTCTAATCATTGAAAACTTTAAAACTGACTTCACAGTAGACTATTTACTATTTTGAAGACTTATCCAGAACAAGATTAATAAACATTTTGGAATACGGTCACCTTGATGATTAAGATTCAAATTATATCTTTGCAAAATTACATACGCAAGTAAATAAATTGAACTATATCAAAGTTGCAAAATTGACACTTATCCAATGTTGAAACAGTGCGGCACGCCATCAAGTTTCAACACTAAAATAAAATTTCTATTGTGAATTTGATTAAACACAAGATGTACACCGCATTTCCGATCGATCTCGTTTCAACATTGGAAATTTCAACGTTTTGAACCTGAAGATGCGAACTTTGTTTTGCTTATTTTCAATGCCGGAACATCGTTATTCATACTGGGATGTCTCTCGACATCCAGTTTAGTTTAGAAATAATGAAATATAAACATTTATTCAACTGAGAAATAATGATACTCACTATAAAGGATGTTCTGGGCGACAACCTCTAGGATATGAGTTTGAGTCAACAAATCGTCATAGGACCCTACANACTCACTATAAAGGATGTTCTGGGCGACAACTTCTAGGATATGGGTTTGAGCCAACAAATCGTCATAGGACCCTACTTTGAGGGGGAGTCCGCCTCCACTTTGTTCTGTGATGGACTGCAGCACTGTGTCCTGGGAACTCCCAATGTGAACCGCCTGTACTTCTATACTGGTGTTACGTAACATGTCTAACACGGACGAACAATTATCCGACGTTACGGTATCGGTTACTATTAGAATCTGATTACTTGCCGTTTTCACATTGTCCAGTTTCTGAAAAGCATTGACAGCTTCTTTCACAGCTTTACACAACGTAGCAGACTTACTTCGCAGTTTTTTCGATAGTCCAAGGATGACATTCCTTGTTTCATTTATACTAACGCTTCCTTTAAATTGCTTAATTACTTTGACGGTTTTGCCGTAATTGAAGACAGCAACATCGAGTGTGTGCTTTAAAAGATCCGGGTATCGTATGACATTTGCCATAAAAGGCAACAGTTTTTTGTGAAAGTTTTTCGGGCTGGTGGTTCCGTAAGACTGGAACAGGATGGCCAGATTTATGGCAGACGCTGACCAAGGTGCTAAAATGCAAATAATCCATTACAATGCTGTGTAAAAAATAAAAGAATGACAATATGAGAAAATCATTTTGAATTAAGTTTATCAAACAATATAGTTGGAATATTTCAGTTGTCTGTGACTTACCGAGGAAATGCTAGAGATAAATACTATGACAGGTCTGGAAGGGATCCGAAACTAGGCGCAGACGCAGATACATCATCTAGGCATAGCTTAATTGTCTCCATTCGCCTATTCATATTCTATTTGCATCGCTGCTACTATATCTTTGGTTGCGGAATGCATTCTTTTAAGCACTGTTTTACTTCATAACTTAATATTTCATATCGTTCGCAAAGGTTCTATGACGTATAGTAAAATGTGCAATCATTGCATGCTAATAATGTCATACTCCTCCATGTTGATTTGGAGCATGCATTACAGTGAAGCCATGGTGAATGGAAATAGAAGAAAACAAATACTAGTGAGCGATTATGACACATTAGTATGTGCTACATTCCATCAAGACATACATGTATAGACACTATATAGGGTTAAACAAGAATTTATCTATGTGTAAAGTGTGGACATGAATGAAATTGCGAAGCACTTATATATTAATTTTGTTAGTAAAATGTCCAGAGTTTACACATGGATGAATTCTTCAAAAAGAATGTTTGATTCTTATAAATCCAATTCGTTCACTTTCTAACAAATTTCAAAAATTTGAATAGTTACCGTACATTGTGTTACTTATTTTCAGGCCCGCATGAATATACATCGCGTTTTCGGATTATTCTTGTTTTATCTAATTAAAACAATTGTGATGACATTGGAATTATCAAACAATGATGCGAAATGTAAAGTCCATGTGCTTGCTAGAAGAATGCATGCAATAGAGCAAACATATAATTCATACGTGTACCCTTGTGCAACATGACGCATTGTGTTAAGTGTTTAAAGCTCTCATGCGCTCTTTTTTCTCTAACGATTTTTTTTTTCCGATTTCAACAATGAGTCACAAACTTACGTACAAACCTGTGTTTAGTCCCGGTCCAATAGTGGTCTTGGGCTTCTTCGTGGATTTACGACCTTGAACTATATTTTTAGGTAATGATAAACCATTTAAACATAGAAATTTCAACTAAGCTCATTTTATTAAACTCAGTTTTTAATTTTCATTTTTAACTTACGTGCCCTAATCCCGTCTAGTACGTTTGCCAAGATATCTTTATTCGAAATGAGGTCCCTATATTTAGAAACCGACTGGTAATAATTCCCCGTTGGAGCACTGGAAATTGTCTGCAACTCCTTTAAGTCGGCACTTTCAACCCCCACTGTGAAAATTGTGGTATTGAAATCTCGTTTTAATTGATTCGCCTCATCTTGAACGGAATATGAAGATGCTGATGACGCCATATCAGTCACTAATATAACGGCAGAGGGAACACCTTCTTCTGATCTTGACCCCTCTTGTTTAGTAAACAACTTTGCTCGTACTAGCTGTAAGGCATCACCTAAGTTAGCATTACTGTTTCTAATCTTCGGACTAGTTTTTCGAATGGCTTTACGTAAATCCGACTTTTTGGTATATTTGTTAAAATTAAACAGAATCTTTCCTGACAAACCGTAATTAACTAGCGCAACTCGGACCTCTCCAGAATCGATTCTAGCCTTCGCAAATAGCTTTGATAAAAAGTTGAGCAAATTGTTTTTGAAATCCTTTGCCTTCGTTTTGTGACCAGCATGAAACACAACCACTATATCTGCATTTATACTACCTGAAAAAGAGAGAAAAAATATGAATTAGTACAATTCATTAGGATGTATAATCATCTAGAAAAATGTAACTAAAACCAATATGTTTATTTTATGAGAACATATGTCAGATTGATGCATATTATATCAAACAATTCAAGCGCTGTATTTGGTACCTAGTATGTAAATAAGAAATGTGTACGACTAATGGCCATCCATTACAGTTGCATTCATATAAAATAATACTGATTTGGGCGAGTATATCATTTCCATAATACATTTCATACACCACAATTCTGGAACATTGGAACTACTGTCTTAAATTACCCTATTGAGAACAATTGGATATTTCCCGAAATGATTAAAAGTTACCCAATCAGAATAGTTTGGATTAGATACGTCAATCAATACGCTTTTTTTTTTTTTTGGTTGTTTTTTTTGTTCGTTTGTTTGGTTGGTTGGTTGGGGCTTTTTGTTTTCTTTTCTTTTCACTTTAATGTTTTTTATTTCATAAAAGAATACCCTTCAATGCATAATTTCTTGTAAATGTTTAGGTCTTTTGTCATTGGGATATAGGGTGTGTAGGATTTGATCATTAAACAAACCTGATGTCTCCCCGCCTCCTGCCGCCGAGTCTCCTCTTTCTAACTACAGTTTCTCACACTCCATGCCGTGATAATAGAATACTTCATAGAAATATGGAAGGTGGAAAGGTTAAATAGGTGAACAGCAATAACATAATAGAACAATGAGTGGCAAACTCTCATCTCAAATATCATATATACTAGTAATGCTTGTAAACGTGAAAGTCAAAACTTTTTTCCATTTTGGTGCAAAAGGCAAATGAGAGAGAAACTTTTGACAAATCATGGTAAAAAGTATTATGCTGTCATTGTTGTAAGCAAAATTATTTTTCCTAGAACCAATAGTTATATTGGCAAAAGTATTTATAATAAATCGTAAGCTAAGATTAATTTGCCACTCAAATCAGAAATGGAAGAACTCCAGGAATCAACACCATCATCATGCACGGTTGTTTATTTCTGACTTCTAGATTTCACTATGCGAAAATGAGATTTATTCTGCTTTAACCAAATTGAAATTCATAATCAGTCTGTTCATTTGATCCAAATTAAAGATCTCGTTATTGAACATAAAACAGCAACGTCATTAGAACGCTTTTCAGCTATAAAATGAGTCCGTTAAATTGTAAGCAAACGGGCTGTTAACAGATTTATTCTGCAAAGCTTTTCCGAAAGCGACAACAAATAAATTTTGTTCACATTTACAACGAAACACACTTAAAGACGAAACACTTTAATAATTAAACATCAAAATATAGCATTTTTGTTATGCCATCAAAGATATGTAGGTAGTGAACAGATAAATACAAACTGAATCATTTTTAGATTGGGTTGTTTGTTTGTGGGGTGTTTTTTTTTTTCCGAAAAAAAATATGACTGACGACATGTATCATAGCAGCTGATTATAGAATGACAAAGAAGCCAATCCCGAAAGCATTTCAAATTATCATGCAGTATAAAGTTAGTAACATTCATGATCAGAAAAAAATATGACGTATGGCATAGATTTAGAGCTATAGACATTGGATAATTTAGAGTATTTTAACCAACTTACAATTTCAGTCATGCATAATTAAAAGACAAGTAACAAAGCAGAAGAGTTTTTTAAGTTGACATAACCTCAATATTTATGTGAAGTGTGGAATATTAAACTATCCCCACCCCTACAATTGACCCTGACAGACGTGAAATTATCAACCACCTTCACCCTTCAACAAACTCATATAGGCGTCATATTATCAACCACCCCTACCACAGAGTCATATAGGCGTAAAATTATCAACCATCCCTACAATAGACCCACATCGACGTGAAATTACATGTATCAACCATCCCTACAACAGACCCACATTGGAGTACCTATATAAGCGTAAAATTACCAACCCCTACACCCTACCACAGGACCGATATAGCCGTAACATTATCAACCACCTCTACAACAGACCCACATAGGCGTAAATTATCAACCACCCTACAACAGACCCACATAGGCGTATAAATTATCAACCACCCCTACAACAGACCCACATAGGCGTAAAGATTATCAACCACCTCTACAACAGACCCACAATGGTGTAAAATTATTAACCGCTTCTACACTCTTACGACTGGCTAACACAGGTGTTAGAAACTTCCACCCTTACAACAGATTTAGATGGACATAAAAATGTTCATTACATCCCTCTAAACACACTTTGAGTAAATTTCTGATGGATGATTGTATCTGAGGAAGATTTAAAATATCTGGCAACTTGTGAGTTTTGGATGTGCATTTCATATCACTACAGTGCATGAACGTATGTTAGAATCCACAGTGATAACAAAGTACGGATACTGAAGAAGCCAAACATCAAAAAACAATTCTCTCGGTTACTTTGTCTTTCAACTATAAACCAAATATATAAATCATGATAAGAAAACACACTACACAAACATTCCTTTAGTAATACTCACTATCAATACCAGTCGATGATTCAACATTGCTTTGGGTTGCCTCTGAAAGATCAGAAGGAACATCGATATAAAATTATGTATTATACTACATGTATACAGTGTGAAAATGTAGCATTCATTTACATAAAACATACCTTCATAGATCTTACTGGGTGCTGGCTCGGGTTTTGTTGTAAGTGTCTTAACTAAAAATAAGAAATTATAAACATCCCAGGCCTGTTATAGTGACAAATATACAATGTCCTCAGCAAGCTTGTCGATATTTCTGTTTATCTTATGATCTCAACGTATATCAAAAATATCAATCTTTGACATTATACTGAATTGCATTTAAGGATAACGAACCGAATTCTTTTCCTTCAATGGAGTTGTACTTAACTTTGAACTATGACAGAATCAACAAAATATTATTTAAAGCTTTGCCAGATGGAATTTGTGTGAAAATCCTAATATAAGGCTAATAATTATATATATTCCAAATCTATACGGAATGTAATAGAAAATGTTCTTGTAGGGTGTTTTGAATCAATTTTGTAAGGATGTTATTTTTAAAAAGAGATAAAAAATAACATTCAACCATTATATTCAATTAAATTAAAAAAAGAAAGTTTCAGGCCAAAAAAAAAAAAAGTAAAAAAATAGTTTGAGCAACGCGATGCAAAGTATATTTTAGAGTATCACGAATTTACTTTCATATAATGAATATATTATCTTTTCACTAGTCAAAAGTAGTAATGATATATACTCCCATTTACAATATTTTATGTCATAAATACAAAGCCTTACTAAGCAAAACAAGAAATATTCATATTATGTCGACTGGACATCATACCAACCACATGTTCAGTTTATGTGTACCTTTGTAAGCGAAAAGTAGAAAAATAATTGAAATATGGAATGTACTCCTCTCCTGTAAGTGGAATTTTTCAGAGTTTTAAAGGAATTCCACTGGAATTTTCATTATTATATAACAGTAATTTATTTTCACTAAAAATTAACGTTGATTCAATAAATCTTTATATATAGATTATGATTATATGTAAAGGCAAAGATAACGAACAGTGATCAATCTCGTAAGTCCCAAATTAGAATACAAAATACAGGAGTTGGGCAAACACGGACCCTGGACACCAGAGGTGGGATCAGGTGCCTAGGAGGAGTAAGCATCCCCTGTTGACCGGTCACATCCACCGGGAGCCCATAGTCTTGATCAGGTAGACGGAACAATCCGTAGTCAAATCAGTGTGTAAAAAACGGCTTAACAATGGCTAAGAAAACATCAGGACAGCATTTGACGCAATGGTAGGTCATATTGATAAACTAATAGAATTGTTATAACGACCATAGAATTTACGAAATGCTGCCCTTAAACGTGACTGTTGAAACCCTGCAACATCAACTTGTCTGTAAGTAGCCTGCCTCGATTCAAAAACTGATCATACGCAGAACAAGCTCTTGCGTATTGAATGAGTTTAGACACATACACACTATATGCAGGTGATGATGGAATATTGCTACATAAATATGGGAATTTGACGATGGAGAAGCTGAAATCGTCCCGTTTGTCATAAAGTTGAGTAGTTAGTTTGATGTCAATGTTCAAATATATCATATATATGACTAGATCATACGCTGAGATTAAGGTAGTATGAAACGTTAGTCCATATCATAGCTAATGACGCGTTTCCGCTTGAAACACGGTCTACTTTCGGTTTAACGTTTTAGTCGAGGAAGAAAAGGTTTAGGAACCGCACAAAATTACATTTATCGATTATATTCGCCTCAACATTGAACCCGACTATTTACCAGTCTTTCCTTCATATTTGATATATGGTCGGGTTCAATATTGGAGGCGAATATAAGCGATAAATCTATACGGACCTAGTTTTTAACTTGGATTAATTAGTCAGTGGTGCTAATTCTAAGGGTATCCCAAGCTTTATTCAAAATAACAATTGAAAGTATGTTTAGTAATAAATGCCAACCTCTATATGTCCAGATAATGCCAATGATAAACTAGAATTCGAAATTTATTAAATTGTGATCAAATGTTGCCTTGCTTTTTCATTCCATACATTCAAGAAGGGTAACTCCTATTAAGGATATTTTTACAAGGTTTTTGGAAAAAAATTCATGTGTTCCTTTTTAAACTTTTATTCAATTTTTGGTTTGAATATTATTTGTTAACATATGTGCTTCTCCATTACATATATTCCAGTGGGTTTTCCTGTCTGATATAATAAAAGACGATTTTCTGATATTTTTGTCATGTTTTTCCTCAAAATAAAATAATAGTACACTGAATAGAATTTTGTTTCAGTTTCTTCATCTACTATACATTTTGCCTTAACTTTTCAATACAAATAGAGTGTATGTAATGGAAAGGTTAGGAAAATGTATTTTTTTCCGTTTTTTAAAAAAATCTAAAAAAAATCCTAAAAATAAACAGTTGAAGGTATTGTGTTTAGGCTGGTTGCCATCTTTCATCATAATTATGACTGAATTTATAGGCAAAAAAAATTGTCAAACGTTTCATTCCACCTTAAGGGCATATTATGTAGTGTGTCTTTAGCTCCAAAACCTCTAACAAGCGATGAACTAATCCTAGCATGCAAGTTAGAATGATGGCCTTTTCACTATGCTCATAAAAATTTATGCTAAAATTTACTTTATTTATAAATACATAATAAATTGAAACAAATCCATATCTCTTTTTCATATTATGCTCTTTATCTAAAGTTTATCTTATTTATATAAATACACAATGAATTGGAAAAAAACCCAATATCTCTTAAATGCTCATTACATTATTTCTGCATTGGAATCNAAAAAAAAACCCAATATCTCTTAATTTTCGTATTATGCTCATTACATTATTTCTGCATTGGAATCAAGATCTGAATATAGGATCATTTGTTTTAAGTGGACGTTTTCTATCAAATGCCCATTGTAAATCAAAGAAAGGAGAATATGTGATCTGGCTCACACAACAGCCATTGCAGTACACGTATATCAATGCGCACTGTGCCCAATGACGTAGGAAGTTAATCTAAATTCAAACCAAAAAATGGAATTCGGTTCGTTGTCCATGTAAGAAATTAAAAAGACGCACGTGAGGGCAGCCTATTTTGGATATCCTGAGAAACTACAGACAACTGAGAAGCGTCGTTCAAAATGAAGCTAAAAGTGTGGGAATCAGAAAGCGCATTCACTTCATCCTTATTGAACAGGTTCATGCCCACTCCTATCATGGTCGCTCCGGTATTCTTCATATCCGCTACACTTTTGGGGAATGCTGGGACATATTTGCTGTCGGAGTTATCGTTCGTAATTACCAAAAGCGTGTTCGGAACATCCAAGCGATCACCAGAAGCTTCCACAAACATTGAAGTGCGAACAACATCTAAAGCACCTGCTAAATTGGCTTCTTTGGATCTCCAGCTTTTATAATCTATATTCAGCGCATTCATAAGCTTTTTCTTGTTTTGTTTATAAGCATTGAAATCAAATATGGTGGTTGTCCCCATGCCATACACTAGTAAAGCTACTCGTACATCGTCATGTTCGACATCGGCTTTAGCTAACAGGTTTTGCATGAATTGTACCATTAAATCAAAATCACTTTGTGGTGTTGTGTCAGAATAATGAAGAAGTAGAGTTAAATCCGTTTTATTACTACCTAAAATGGATGAAAATAATAGGGTAAGTTTGAAATATATGTTCAAATTTTAACGAAATATGAATCGAAACAAATAGACAGATATATATACATTTAGTTTACTATTAAGAAAACAAACAGTTTCACATATTTGTGACTAAACTAATCTCGTTTGGCTTTGCAATGTTTTTATCAGTACATAAAGTCATAAACACTGAACAGAGAAATTGAAATTAGTGTATTAAATACCACTGTTTATTGCACTGTGATGACGAATTTAGTGTATTAAATACCACTGTTTATTGCACTGTGATGACGAGTTACCAATGGGAAGTTACACTTGTCACAATTTTCAAGGCACTGTGTCGTGTTTCACTGAGGATGGAGAAAACGATGTCATGAAAGTGATTGATCCCATCGTTACAAGTATATATTGCTTTACCTGTTCATTTAACTAAATCTTCATTATTACTTTCATTACTGATCATGGTAATATTATTTTTTTTTTCATATTTGACACATTGCCTTGATTGAAAATTGTTAATGAAAGTTGAGAATTTATAAAGATGGTTACGCAAAGGTTGAGGAACTAACCTTCTATAGGAGATAGGAACATCGAGCGGATTCCTACAAAATTCATTCAAAACATGCATTCAAATCTTCTTAAGACAAAACAGCCAAAACTTCTGAAGACAAAACAGACAACTGAGAAGAACAGAACATAGGGAAAATACGTGTACAGGAAGACAGCAAGCTACACGTACAACCTAGCGGAGTCTAATAAAGGCATGCGACCATGCTGTCTCTCCTTCACAAAATACCTGTGGCAGATACTGCAGACCCTTCCGTGTCCTCAAAATCATCAAAACTAGTAGTTACTATAAGATAAAGAGAGGCGTACCAAGTGTAATTGGGCAGAAAGGTGAAAAACACAGGAAATAACATTTTTAACAATTGCTTCAAAATGATGAATGTAAAATTACTAATTTTCTTGGGGTGAAGTTTTTCTGTATTTATTGCGCATACACGCCCAGAAAGTAAGTCCATACGAACATTGAAGGAAAAAAATCGTGAAGAAAGTACATTTGGATGATCTCATCAAAACGTTATTTTTTAAACCATGAACTTTTACACCCATGAAAACTGGTAAATACATATGGTATTGACAAAGATCTATACAATTTACTCACTTGAGCAAATTCCAACATACACAAGGTCTTTGATTAAACTAATATTTTCCGCCGCAGATAGTTCGTAAGTGTTCTCCAAATATGGATCACTCGCAAGGGCGTGGATTTCTTTCATATCGCTCACCCCTTTCGTAATTATGAGAATACTAGCTTGATATTTCAAACTTTCCGCTTGTTGTAGTGCTTGATATGCCTTTCTATCAGAATTTCCTGTCGTTATCATAAGAACTACATTCGGTGCATCCGATCTATCTCCGTATGGCTCAAAGAATACCCGTCTTCGAAGCAAATCGAATGCATCCGCAAAATTTCTCTCTCCCGGCATGAAAGCTGCCGATTTTATGGCCGATTTTACATCCGCTTTTGAATTGTATTTATCAAGTCTGAACTGAAGCACTGCCCCGGAACTAAATGTTACAAAGCCCACTCGTGTAATTCCAGAATCAATAGGAAAATCTTCAACTAAGTCTAATAAAAACTGTCTAAATTCCTCATGTTGTGTTGAATTGTCTACCGTGGTGTCAAGGAGAATCACTACGTCTATAGCTTTTCCACATCCTAAATCAAAGGGAAGACCGGCTGGAAGTAGAATAACAGGGCTATGAACAGTGAGTAAAATTAAGGCATGTACATTCTGTGTCTACTCTGTAACTATGTCAAGAAAGCAAACAAAACTCAGCGACTG
>CAJDSM010014785.1:7602-20403 GCA_903981925.1 Ostrea lurida
ATTTTTCCATGTCTAACATTGCGTGTGGGGGGAAAATATGCTGTAACTGAATATAATTATAATATATCTATAGCTATATGCATAGGAGAAATTTATGCACTTATTGTGGGATCATTATTGTTCGTGGGGGATAAATGTTTGTGGATTTCGTGAATCACCCATACCCACAAATTTACGTCCCCACGAATATTTCTAATTTTTAAAAAAGAATTCTTCATATCTGGTGTTGGAAATGACTCGTGCTATTTCACGATCACATAACAAATCACTAATTCATTGAACAAAAGTACTTTAATTATCAATACCAAGTTTATAAATGATGAGACAAAATGCTTTAATTATCAGTAAGTGTATATCTGAAATATGAAAAAGGCTAGTTACCCATGAAATTACGTCCCCACAAACCAGTTAAACTTAGGTTCCCACGAACATTGACCTCCCCAAATTAAAATGATTCCACATTATTACTTGACTACGTAATTAGTGTAAATTTCTCCCACGCGTAAATAACCACATTTACAGTACTTAAATTTTCTTTTTGAATGATGCACCTAGTTTATTTTGCTAACATAATACTCAGTTTTATATTTTTAGAAATTATTATCCATATTTACATTGTTACATACTCTAATTTTTGATGTACATGCACTGTACTGTTTTTTAAAGTTAAAACTGTATTAGGAAAAAAAATATTAAATGCTTTTTATTTTTTAATTCAACATTGATATACATGTAATTTTGTTTTTGATATCAGCCAAATGAAAAACACAATAGATGAACATGGTATATATTTGGTATTTTTCAATGTACATGGTGTATATTTTTTTATTTTTAAATGTACATGGTGTTTATTTGGTATTTTTCAATGTACACACAGCGGGGTTAAGGTGTCCCGAGTGAAATTAACGAATAATGACATCATTTTCAAATTAAAGTAAAATTCTTACAACCACCTCATATTTTGCTAAAAATCGTTTGTCAATGTACGAACAAAAATTGTGCCACGCGGAGAAATTCTTTGCTTACCCGTCACATCATCATACCAGTGGCGTAGACTTAATTTTTATCCGCTAGACTTTCAGTTGTTTGTTACCATGGTTTCAGCATTTAATGCACCTCGAACATTTGCAGGTTGCTGATTTTTTGATATAGATATGATAAATTGAAAAAGTCCGATGAGTACAAATATCCTCTCGTATTTAGCAATTTAGAAATTCAATTCTTGTGTTGGGTTTTCCGTTCCGTATTCACTGCCACATGATATTTAAATGAGGCAAAAGATCATACCATCTGTGTCAAAATCTTTAATCTGCAACAATTTACCTTTAGGAATATGCCTTGGTCGAAAGAAAATATTATCATTATTGAAGGCCTGAACCAAGCCGACATGTATGTACATGTATACATGTTTGCTTTATATATTCTAAATTGCAAGGCGATTTCAGGTCATAGTGTAATGATTTAATAATAATTGAAATTCACACTACATAAAAACAGGAGACTTGCATATATGCAGCTTGGACACTTGATAATTGTAGTAAATAGCGAGAAAATATGATGACATTTTCCCCGTGATACAATGCGTAGACCTGTATGTTGTGACATACTTTTGCATTGTGACGTCACATACTGCGAAGTGCACTGAGGTACATTTAAGTACAGCACTACTGTCTTTCATCGGAACGCCTTAATCACTCTGTGCATGTTATATATTTGGTATTTTTCAATATAAAAAAAATCACTAAAGACGGACAAATCCAGGAAGGGTTTTCCTCAGTTATTTCAACTTGTGAGAGAAACTAATGAAATACCGACAAAGATATAATTATATGTACATAAGGGCAGTGTATCAGGTGAAATTTGCGTATCATGATATATTGCGATATTTTCAAATGTACTGCTGTATTTTCAAATAAGTATATCAACAATTTTTTCTTTTATTTCATTGACTTTAAGATAGATTTTTATGCAGAATAAATGAAAAATAAGAAACAAACATTCTTGGATATAGTTAGACACAATATAGACATGATTAACTCCCTTGCTCTATTGGAAGAAAAAAAACTGTCTTAGTGCTTAGAACAATCACAGAAATGTTTCAGCCATATTAAATGTAATATTTGATGTGAGTAATCTTGAGTCCAAACGTAATTTCTGAGCCCGAGCATCTTTGTTGATATACCGATATTGAAAAAATGTATCGCAATACGATATTTTTTATTAATGAATAGCAATATATTGGAATACTGTTACATTGTATTATCGCACAGCCCTAATATACATGTACAATATATTTATCATTGCATCCTTCACTAGTGTTGAAAGTGATCGGGTTTGGCATTCTCTCTGTAGAAGGATACAGTATTTAATTAACACTGATTAGTACTTGTAATTTGTTGAAACCAGTATTATGTGTTGAGTGCTTTTAATAAATACTTGATCAGCCATTATAATGTATAAATCATGTATTTGTATTATTTATTTGTAAGCTATTTAAATTTTACTTTTGAGGAATCTCTCTCTTTTTTTATTCTATTTTTTGGCATCTGATGATATTTATAGTTGTTATATTCATGTATCTTATAAATTTGATTTATTTACTGGACACAATAATGGTATACTACATTATTATCAATACAATGGACATAACAAACATTTTCTGTTTGTTGCATTAAAGAGAGAAAAAAGTCTTATTTGAGAAAAAATTGCATTTTGTTACAGTATACAATTTTGAATGTATTGAGTTGAAAATAGAAGATGTTGAAGATAGCAGGAAAGATGTGGGTTTTTAAATTCTGCATCAAGGCATTTGATATACAAGGATTGTGTAAATTGTTTTTGGACTTTGAATGCACTTGTATCCGAGGTTTATGAAAATACCGTGTACACATTATGGATAGGTCTATGTAGTACAGTCCCTGAAAAGTTCTACTTTACCATCTTTAAACCCAATTTCCATGCGTTCAGCGTGCGGTCACCGTGCGTTCAGTCATATTTCATTCATTGTTCAGCGTGCGGTCACTGTGGCGTTCAGTCATATTTCATTCATTGTTCAAGCGTGCGGTCACCGTCTTCAGTCATATTTCATTCATTGTTCAGCGTGCGGTCATCGTGCGTTTTCCGTGCGGTCACCGTGCATGTGGTAAAGTAGAACGTTTCGGGACTGTAGCCCAAACAGTAATATTTCAGAAGTTTCATTTTATTTTTGTGACTGTCATTTCATTTGTAATCATGGATTTATATGAGATGATAACATTGTTGACAGGGTATGTTGCGAAAGTATTGTCAAATTTCAATATGGTTAATTTGATTGTTGTTTTGTGCAAGATAAAATTACAGTTGAACTTTTTGTCTTGAACAACTGATAACTCGAATACCATGGCTATGTCAAGCTGATTTGGACCTATTTTCTGAGTATTTTTTTTCTCTTGGTGCCATCAAGTTCGAGATAACGAGGTTCACTGTATATGACATCGTCTGATGATGTCATAGGGTAGACTTGAATTTTCATTATTTGTGATGAATTCCTTAGTGAATTGATGCTACTTATAATGGACTGTGTTTCAAAGAAAATCGCTTTGTTTATGTTTTTATGCAGTGTAGCATGTATACTGCAAAGTATCAGACTCTTGTTGTGTTGGTTTGTACTGTTATGTAATCTCATGGACACAGAAATACAATGGCAGAATGGTCATCTGTCACAGTTTCTGATTGTTGTACAATTTTACTTTATACTTTTGGTTGAACATTGTCAGTGTATTTGAAAGCTTTTCTGTTAGGCTCATGTAATGGGAATTTATCATGAATGTTGAAATATAATATAATTTTCAGTCCATAAACCCAAGACTCAATGTGTAATTGTGAAAACTAGTCATGTAGATGAAATTTGAGTAGAGAATTATCACTTCGCTTTATTATAGAAATATGTATGCACAAATCCTTGCTTTTTCATGAACATTTTTGACAACTTCAATCCTATTTATTGATTACGTTGTAAATACAAGTATACCAATTTTAACAAATAATAAATAAGATATTTTTTAGAAATTTATTTTCAAGTTGCATTAACAGGAAAATTTAAACTATTTTTGATGCATTCTTATATGGAATGGGTTGAATGATCTTTTCAGTTTGCATAAAAATTCCAATGCTTTTACTTTTAATACAATTGCTAATGTTTGGCTTTGAAAAATCCTGAATGACATACATGTTTTATTGTTCTTTATTTCATGCAATTAGCACTGTTTGATGCCACTTTTATTGTATGGTATACAAATAAAATGGATATTGTTTTTCCAACAGGTTTCTTATTTCCTATTACATGTAATATGTTTCCCCCACTTGGGGAGACATATTGTTTTTGCCTGTCTGTCTGTCACAAGTTTACCAGCACAACTCCTCTGAAACTACTGAAATTTTACATGTAACAAGGACAATCATATGTAGTTGTGCACATTACCAGGCAATTTTGTTTCTCTAATTATTGTGGGAATTATGTCCATTTGAAACTTAGAAACTGCCAAAAACCTCAACACAACTCCTTTGAATCTACTCAATTGACAGGGAGGGGGGGGGGGGGGGGGGAAAACACGAAATGTTTTTGCCTCAAAAACAAACTTTAATTGATGTTTAATTGCGAAAGTGATTTTAGCTGTCATTGAAGACAAATTTTCATGGAATTAAAAAAATGGCATACTTTTATAAGTTTAAGTCTGGGATTGTTTTGCAAAATAAGGAAACAACAAAGCTCATACATGTATGTGCTCAAAAAGGATAGATCTCATCTATAATAACATATACATAATTAAGTTCATTACCAATGTGAATATAAGATGAAAATTACTACCTGAAGTAACTCATTTTGAGAGAGAAATCTCTAGCTGGTGGCATTTTTAATTCAACACGTTTTAATCCATTTACGATTTGATATATCCCAGCGAAGAAGAAATGAAGGATACCACAGAGTCTTCCATGTCTGCATTGTACTTGGATATTTTATTTAACATAAATTTTAACTTCAAACTAACAACTTAACTTTTATGACAAACGGGACTATTTCAGCTTCTCCACCATCAACTTTCTATTTTATGTCAACATTCCATCATCACCTGGATATGGTGTTTATGTCTCTCAAATTATTCGATACGCAAGAGCTTGTTCTGTGTATATTGATTGATTATTTACTGTTTTACGTCTCGCTCGAGAATATTTCACTCATGGAAGACATCACCAATGCCGGTGAAGGCTGCAAACAGGCCTATGCTCGGCAATCAGGGCCTTGAGCAGGGAGGGATTTTTTTCGTGCCACACCTGCTGTGACGGGATCTCGGTTTTTTCCGGTCTCATCCGAATGACCGCCCCATTTAGTCCCTCCCTTATGACACGCAAGGAGATGCTGAGGACTATTCTACCAGGACCCCAATCTATGTTCTGTGTATAAGTTTTTGAATTGAAGCATACTACTTACACATAAGTTGTCGCAGAGTTTCACAGTCACGATTAATGGCAGCATTTCGCAACTTTATAAATCATCTGCCAATTGGGTCAATTGCTGTCTGAACATAGAAATTTTCATAACTGATTTTGACTGGCGGATTACTCTGTTTACCCGATCAAGACCATGAGCTTCATGACGGGTGTGAGCGTTCGACAGGGGAGCTTACTCCTCATAAACACCTGATACCACATCTATATCTAGTATGTTGAGGGGTACGTGTTTGCCAACTCTTGTTTTTGTATTCTATTTGGGACTTAACGAGATGATCATGTTCGTTTATCTTTGCTTTTCGTAAATATGGGAAGTTAACTATGAGAAGCTGAAATCATCCCGTTTGTCATAAAGTGAAATTGTTAGTTTGCCGTTAATGTATAAGCTCAATAAAATATCTAAAGTACAAAGCATACCTGGAAGACTCTGTGAAAGTCTTTTATTTCGAGATCACTTGTATTGGGTACATGTACACGAATCGACATATGAAATGGAATGATAATTATTAAATAAACGTTGCAATTGTGGTATATTTTAACTTTCGATTTAAAAGTACAACAACAGAGCATTTATCTTGTCCTTTAGAAATTTGTGAAGTAATTTTGCCTCGAAAGAATATAAAGAAAGGTAATCTAACAAAGGAGGATAATTAGTGCCTATGGGAATTTCAACAAAATGTTGGAAGACTTGATCACCAAAGACTACGAAATACTGTCAATGAGGAACTTCAGCATCGTTTTTAATATCAACTTAAGAGCAAATGAATGTATAATGTGCGTAGAATCAGAGTGGTGTTTGATAACGTACTTTTTGAAATGACTGATCACTACAATGTAGATATTAATATTTCCTCTTCCCATTTCTGTTAAAGAAAAACTGTTAATAATGTCAAAAAGTATAGTTTTGAATTTATTCTTAGGAATGGCCGTGTAAGTGTTTGAAAAATTACGTTTGAGATCTACTAGAAGTTGTGCAGATTTTTTTTTCAGTATCTCCATTTGATTTACACCAATTGTGGCATATGTTGTTGCAAAATAGTATGGAGTTTCTCTTTCACAGCTGTCAAATATTTTCGTGAGAATGCAAGGACCAGGTGCTTGGTGGAACATTTACTGATACAGCAATGCATCCTTGTTTGCTCTGGTGTTACTTGAGTTTTGGAAACCAGAACAGGTACGGTTACAATGTAAAGGCAAAGAATAACGAACAGTGATCAATCTCGTAAGTCCCAATAGAATAACAAAACAAGATTGGGCAAACTTGGACTCATGGAACACACCAGAGGTGGGATCAGGTGCCTAGGAGGAGTTAAGCAATCCCTGTTGACGGCCACACCCGCCGTGAACCATAGTCTTTAACAGGTAAACGAAACAATCCCTAGTCAAATCAATGTGTGAATAACGGCTTAACAATGGCTATGAAACACATCAGACAGCATTTACTCAATGGTAGGTCATACTGGTAAACTAAATTGTTATAACGACCATAGAATTTACGAAATGCTGCTCTTAAACGTGACTGTTTAAACCCCTGCAACAACAATTTGTTTGTAAGTAGCCTGCCTCGATTAAAATTTGATCATACGCAGAACAAGCTCTTGCATTATTGAAATAGTTGAAGATACATTACACACCATATGCAGGTGATGATGAATAATTGCTACATGAATGTGGGAAGTTGATGATGGAGAAAGCTGAAATCGTCCCGTTTGTCATAAAGTTGAGTAGTTAGTTTGCCGTTAATGTCAACGTTCATTAAAATATCCAAGTACGAAGCAGACTTGGAAGACTCTGTGGTGTTCCTTTATTTCTAGTTCGTTGGGATATATTTGAATCGACATATATGAATGAAACATTATTATCGGTTAGATAAACGTCGTAAATATATCGAATGTTGAATTAAGGGCTCCCGCTAGATATTTCTTCTTTTCATGTAGAAGTTTTGAATGAATTCTGCCTCATAAGAATATATGTAACTCACATTCATCCCTCCCATTCCTGGGATATTAAACGTGTTTAAACTGAAATGTGATTTGTGAAGATTTTCATCTTTAAGAAGGGTAATTGAAGTATATAGTACGATTACCAAATGTGGAATTAATGCAAAGTACGAGACGCTGTGATAAACGAGTCTTACAAAACAATGTTGTTACAAGTTTTTGTCAGCTGGAACCAAACATATTCCTCATGTTGCTTATCTAACTCTTTGTTTTCACTTTTGGTTTACAAAACAGAGAAGGTAGACGTTCCGCATTTTGTTTTTAATTTATTCGTGAGGAATGGCCGCGTAAAAAAGTCATACGTTTTTGAATGGTGTTGATCTGAGAAAAAATTCTGGGATTTCAAACTTACTAGAGGTTCATAAAAAAGTTTTGATATAAATTGGCGAAGTAAACAATGTGTTAAACGTAATCATGTCCAAAAACATATAATACAAAATCGAGTGCAGGGCAACAAGGACCTCCGACAACAGCGAAGGCAGGATCAGGTGCCATGGAGGAGTAAGCATCCTCTGCTGACCGGTCACACCCTTCGTGGGACCCGTAGTCGAAAAAAAGTTACCTGTCCTTCAATCTAGTGCGAAAATGACAGCTTAACAAAGGGTAATGAAACAAATCAGTCAACAATATGACTTAGCGATAATTTGTAATCGCAAACAAGGTCATTATAGCGACCGTAGAATTTGCAAAATGATGATTTAAACGAAATTTAAACCACTTCTGGCATATTTTGTTACAAATATGTATGAAATTTCTCCTTTACAGCTGATAATATTTTTGTGAGAAGAATAAGAGAAAACATTTACTAAATCCAGTAAAGTAATGTTGTGAAGATTTGGATTCCAATATAGTCATTTCCTTCCATTGGCTGGGATACTAAGATGTGTTTAAAACTGAAAGCATATTTTTTAAGAATATGATCTTTTAAAGTAGGCAATTGGAGTTTAAGTACGAATTGCCAAATGTGGAATTAATACAAAGTTCGTTTATAAATACAGATACAGTTGTAATAATGAGCCTTACAAACAAAAAAGAATATGTTACACGGCTTTTGTCGGCTAGACCAAAACATATTCTTTTTGTAATCTGTTTAATGCTATTATCACCTCTGTTTTACAACACAGAAGGACATATGGCACGCACTTTGTTTTTATGATTCTAGTACGGAGTTATACTTTTTATCTATTCTGACGAGCCCACCAGCTCTTTTGCACATAGTCTGGCATAATCTTCGATAGAATACATAATGGAGATGAAGTTCTGTGACCAAGGTTCTTTGAATATATGACCTTTTAAAATAAGTGATCTCAGGCCTCAATTTTCAACTATATAAACATTACCAGTAATGACACATCCAAGCTAGTCTATAGTTGAAAGAAGACGAAAGACAAGAACACGTAGATGGATTAAATATAAGATGGTAAATACTAGACAATGGAAAGTTTATTATATATAGTCTCAAAAAGTTTCGATGCAATAGTGAAAGTGTATTTGTGGAAAATGCAAAGTGTGGACTTAAACTTGAAATATGCTGGAGTACACGACTGAACATATTTTATGTCAACGTATGGCGCTTATGGTGACGGCTCCTTTGTTAATCAATTAGAGTTGAAGGATCTGGTGGCATGATTCGGAAGGAATACCATCCATAACTGTGTAAACACCACAGAGTCTTCCATATCTGCTTCGTACTTGGATATTTTATTCAATAAAGACAATTAACGGCAAACTAACAACTCAACTTTATGAACAACATCGCGAATTTTCTATGTTCATCCATCATCACCTGTATATGGTGTTGATGTCTCTCAACGCATGAGTTTGTTCTGCGTATGATAAGTTTTTGAATTGAGACAGTCTTTTCACAAAAATTATGTTGCTGCAGAGGTTTCAACAGTCACTTTTAAAGGCAACAATTTGCAAATTCCAGGATCGTTATAGCAATTTAGTTTTCCAGTATGGCCTGCCATAGGGTCAATGCTGCTTTCCAAAAAGGGGGTGAAGAGCCAAAAACTGCAAAATTACTTATTTTTTTTAAATAGAAAGTTTGGCTCAAGGAGTGCTGTTTGGAACATTCGTAACTCCCCCCTCCGATACTGTTGACGCTTTTAACTCTTGTTTACCTGAAATATTAAGGTTGGAGATTTGGCTCTTAGTGAATCCCATTGATTTTCACTAACTTTTCTTGACTTCTTACTTGAAGAATTAGTTCTGTAATTGTTCAAATTGACTAGATTTTATGATATTATACATATGGGAACACTTGCAGGACGTAATTGTCATACATTGTGCTGATAATGATATGTTATTTAACATCATTTTGTGTTACCAAATCAATGGGCTACACAAATTCATGTTAAATTTTTTTGAAAGGCCCTACTAGCTGTTCTTGTCTGATTTTGTGGAAAGTTAATCCATTAAGCCAAATGGATCGCAAATATTTGTTGTACATTAACAAGCACATACATGTAAGGAGGAATGATCTACTTCATGAATCCTACGAACAGCAGATCATTACAGGTATGCGATATTAAGTGATACGTTTTACGCAGTAATTGATTTGAGCTTACGTATTAAATATAGAGAATAAGAAGAGAAAAAAAAGAAGAGAACAATAGAGGACAGAAAGGGAAGCTACCCGGAATTACACAGAGATGTGGATCAGGTGCCTTGGAGGAATAATATCCCCTGTTGACAGGTCATAGCTGCATGAGAGCCAATATCTCGATATCATCGACGCACCTCTTCTTAATGAACATATTGTATATGATGTACATCAGTTAAATTCCATATGAAAAAAACTTTGCAATATAATTTTAGGAAATCAATTGTTCTACTCTTCCAAGTGCTTACCTTCTGAGTGTAATACATGTAATGTTGACATGGATGGGCTATAAATTCCTCGAATATTTTCGGGAAAGTGAATTGTATCATGCTTGTACAGGAATGGCAAAGTAATCGTGTACATGGAAATTGGGACTTTAATAAATATAGAACTAATATATATTACTTGTAGATAGCACGTGTACATGCAACAAGAGAGTAACAAAGGGCTTTAAATTCATTTCATTCGCAGGCATTTTGTTCTATAATTGATTTAAAAATATGTTGTGTAACTTATTTGTCTGTTCCATGTTTCGATTTGTTATGAGATGTCAAGAACATCTTGATGCTGGAGTACCTCCGCGATGGCTGCGCATACTTGAAAAAATCATACTGAAAAGCAAGCGTAAATCGAATGGGGTCACGGTCGGCGAATTTCTTCACAGTGCACGAAGGTGGCTCTGTGTCAAATGTGATTAAATTTCGGTCCACGTGTCTAAACGTGTACAGTTGCAATTCCAACTTGGCGTTTCCTTTTTTTCACTAAGCATACCCTTCTTAAGTAAAAAGGTAAATCACCAACAATCTAAATTAAAATTAAGCTGGTTTTGAAATCCGCTAAACGCGCTTTCTCAAACGTTGACGTCAGGCGAGTATGCGAGCGGATCTAACATTTGATTTTAATTAGAATTTAATCACCAAGAAATATACAATTGGTGCGAAGTAAAACAATGCGGCTAAAACGTGAAGTCATAGTCCCAAAAAACATATATACCAAAAATCGAGTGTAGAGCAACACGGCCTTCCGACAAAAGCGAAAGGCAAGGATCAGGTGCCTATGGTAGGAGTAATCGTTCTCTGTGACCTGTCGCACTCCGCCGTGAGCCCGTAGTCCGAACAAAGTAAACGGGAGTTACCGTCGTCAAATTTATTGCGAAAATGACACGCTAGACAAAGGGTATGAACATCAGTCAACCTTTTGACTTAGTGAATAATTTGTATCGCAAACAAGGTCATTATAGCGACCGTAAGAATTTGCGAATTGATGACTTTAACGAAGATTCGTTTATAAACCTCCAACAATCAAAACTTATTGGTTAGTAGCTGGCCCTTCGCTTTAAAAAAGTCCTCAGTACGCCATGACATGCCCTTGCCGTATCGAATCAACTGATCATCATTTCGCAAAAATTCCTATCGGTCGCTATAATGACATTTGTTTGGCGATTAAACAAAATTATCCACTTAGTCCATATGTTTGACTGATTTGTTTCTAACCCTTTGTTAACACTGTCAATTTTCGCTAACTAGATTTGACTACGGATAATCCCGTTTACTTTATTTCGACTAAGGGCTCAAACGGCGGGTGTGACCAGTCACAAGAGGATGGCTTACTCCCTCAATGGTCCTGATTCCTACCTTCGCTTTTGTCGGAGGTCCGTGGTTGCCCTACACTCATTTTGTACAATGTTTTTTTGGATTATGAATTAACGTTTTGACACAAATGTTTAACTTCGCCTTTTTGTATCGACATACAGACCAATAAGCAGGTGAATAGTGGAACATTATACATAAGAAGAGGAAAGTTTGACGATTGCAAAGTCAAATCATCACGTTTATCATATAAATGTAGTTTGTCAGTCTGCCTTAGAGTGCAATATTAGTAAAATATCCAAATAAGAAAGCCATCTGTCCAGTTCTGTGGTGTCTTTTATTCTGAGTTCGTCAGAATATTATCAATGGATTTCAATAACAAATTGTTTGGTAGCTCTTTAGTAATTATTTTGACTACGGATCACTGCGTTTATTCGATCAAAGATATAGAGGCTCACGGCGTGTGTGTACGGTCAAAACAAGTGATGCTTTAACTTCCTCCTATAGCAAATCTGATCCCATCCTCTAGTATTCCCTGAGGTCCGTGATTTCCCACTCTTGATTGTAACTGTTTGTTATCTTCCTTGCTCAATTCCAATGTTGTGTTTTAGAAATCAGTTTGTTTCACAATCGGTATTGGTGTTTTACTAGATCAAAACATGGTAAAAAAGTGAAATATTCCTTCTTGGTTACAACTGTCAAATATCAATATTTGGTAATGTATTCGTGTTTGTGCTCTGCATTGAAGTTCAAATGCTGTCTGATATGTTTTCATAGCCATT
Source organism: Ostrea lurida (assembly GCA_903981925.1). NCBI lineage: Eukaryota > Metazoa > Mollusca > Bivalvia > Ostreida > Ostreidae > Ostrea > Ostrea lurida. The sequence goes on from CAJDSM010014785.1 coordinate 20,066, forward strand.
GTTAAAGGGCCGTTTTTTTCACACACCGATTTGCTACGGATTGTTCCGTTACCTGATCAAGACTGTGGGCTCACGGCGAGTGTGACGGGTCAACGAGGGGATGCCTTAATCCTCCTACGCACCTGATCCCACTTCTGGTGTGTCCAAGGATGCCGTGTTTGCCCAACTCTTTGTTTTTTGTATTCTTAATTAGGACTTACGACGATTGGTCACTGTTTCGTTATCTTTTGCCTTTATGATGAAAAAAGGGTACGGTGGGAACTATAATTGGGAAATAAATTATCCCTCTCAAAGTGAGTGATGTGGCCCTTGCTTCTCTTCATTATGAAACAATGAAA
>CAJDSM010014785.1:30063-44218 GCA_903981925.1 Ostrea lurida
AGGAAGATGTATCTTTATAAATTTGATTTATTTGCTGGACAACAATAATGGTATACTACATTGATTAATCAATACACATGGACATAACAAACATTTTTCTGGTTGCATTAAAAGAAGAAAAAAGTCTTATTTGAGAAAAATTGCATTTTGTTACAGGTATACAATTTTGAATGTATGAGTTGAAAATAGAAGATGTTGAAGATAGCAGGAAAGATGTGGGTTTTTAAATTCTGCATCAAGGCATTTGATATACAAGGATTGTGTAAATGTTTTTGGACTTTGATGCACTTGTATCCGAGGTTTATGAAAATACGTGTACACATTATGGATAGGTCTATGTAGTACAGTCCTGAAAAGTTCTACTTTACCATTTTTTTCCATGCGTTCAGCGTGCGGTCACCGTGCGTTCAGTATATTTCATTCATTGTTCAGCGTGCGGTCACTGTGGCGTTCAGTCATATTTCATTCATTGTTCAAGTGCGGTCACCGTCTTCAGTCATATTTCATTCATTGTTCAGCGTGCGGTCATCGTGCGTTTTCCGTGCGGTCACCGTGCATGTGGTAAAGTAGAAACGTTTCGGGGACTGTAGCCCAAACATAAATTTCAGAAGTTTCATTTTATTTTTGTGACTGTCATTTTCATTTGTAATCATGGATTTATATGAGATGATACATTGTTGACAGGGTATGTTGCGAAAGTATTGTCAAATTTCAATATGGTTAATTTGATTGTTGTTTTGTGCAAGATAAAATTACAGTTGAACTTTTGTGTCTTGAACACTGATAACTCGAATACCATGGCTATGTCAAGCTGATTTGGACCTATTTTCTGAGTATTTTTTTTCTTCTTGGTGCCATCAAGTTCGAGATAACGAGGTTCACTGTATATGACATCGTCTGAATGATGTCATAGGGTAGACTTGATTTTCATATTTTGTGATGAATTCCTTGTGAATTGATGCTACTTATAATGGACTGTGTTTCAGAAAATTCGCTTTGTTTATTGTTTTTATGCAGTGTAGCATGTATACTGCCAAAGTATCAGACTCTTGTTGTGTTGGGTTTGTACTGTTATGCTAATCTCATGGACACAGAAATACAATGGCAGAATGGTCATCTGTCTCCAGTTTCTGATTGTTGTACAATTTTACTTTATACTTTTGGTTGAACATTGTCAGTGTATTTGAAAGCTTTTCTGTTAGGCTCATGTAATGGGAATTATCATGAATGTTGATATATAATATATTTTCAGTCCATAAACCCAAGACTCAATGTGTAATTGTGAAAAATAGTCATGTAGATGAAATTTGAGTAGAGAATTATCTTCGCTTTATTTAGAATATGTATGCACAAATCCTTGCTTTTTCATGAACATTTTTTGACAACTTCAATCCTATTTATTGATTACGTTGTAAATACAAGTATACCAATTTAACAAATAATAATAAGATATTTTTTAGAAATTTATTTTCAAGTTGCATTAACAGGAAAATTTAAAATATTTTTGATGCATTCTTATATGGAAATGGGTTGAATGATCTTTTCAGTTTGCATAAAATTCCAATGCTTTTACTTTTAATACAATTGCTAATGTTTGGCTTTGAAAAATCCTGAATGACATTACATGTTTTATTGTTCTTTATTTCATGCAATTAGCACTGTTTGATGCCACTTTTATTGTATGGTATACAAATAAAATGGATATTGTTTTTCCAACAGGTTTCTTATTCCTATTACATGTAATATGTTTCCCCACATTGGGGAGACATATTGTTTTTGGCCTGTCTGTCTGTCACAAATTTACCAGCACAACTCCTCTGAAACTACTGAAATTTTACATGTAACAAGGACAATCATATGTAGTTGTGCACATTACCAGGCAATTTTGATTCTCTAATTATTGTGGGAATTATGTCCATTTGAAACTTAGAACTGCCAAAAATCCTCAACACAACTCCTTTGAATCTACTCAATTGACAGCAGGGGGGGGGGGGGGGGGGGGGGGGGACACATGTTTTTGCCTCCAAAAACAAACTTTAATTGATGTTTGAATTGCGAAAGTGATTTTAGCTGTCATTGAGACAAATTTTCATGGAATTAAAAGAAATGGCAATATTTTATAAGTTTAAGTCTGGGATTGTTTGCAAAATAAGGAAACAAGCTCATACATGTATGTGCTCAAAAAGGATAGATCTCATCTATAATAACATATACATAATTAAGTTCATTACAATGTGAATATAGATGAAAATTACTACCTGAAGTAACTCATTTTGAGAGAGAAATCTCTAGCTGGTGGCATTTTTAATTCAAACAACGTTTTATCCATTTACGATTTGATATATCCCAGCGAAGAAGAAATGAAGGATACCACAGAGTCTTCCATGTCTGCATTGTACTTGGATATTTTATTTAACATAAATTTTAACTTCAAACTAACAACTTAACTTTTATGACAAACGGGACTATTTCAGCTTCTCCACCATCAACTTTCATATTTATGTGGCAACATTCCATCATCACCTGGATATGGTGTTTATGTCTCTCAAATTATTCGATACGCAAGAGCTTGTTCTGTGTATATTGATTGATTATTTACTGTTTTACGTCTCGCTCGAGAAATATTTCACTCATGGAGACATCACCAATGCCGGTGAAGGGCTGCAAAACGAGGCCTATGCTCGGCAATCAGGGCCTTGAGCAGGGAGGGGATTTTTTTCCGTGCCACACCTGCGTGACAAGGGATCTCGATTTTTTCGGGTCTCATCTGAATGACCGCCCCATTTAGTTGCCTCTTACTACACGCAAGGAGATGCTGGGGACCTATTCTAACCAGGACCCCCAATCTTATGTTCTGTGTATAAGTTTTTGAATTGAGGCATACTACTTACACATAAGTTGTCGCAGAGGTTTCAACAGTCACGATTAATGGCAGCNTAAGTTGTCGCAGGAGTTTCATCAGTCACGATTAATGGCAGCATTTCGCAAATTCTTTTAGTTTGTTATAAAATCATCTGCCATTGGGTCAATTGCTGTCTGACATAGAAATTTCATAACTGATTTTGACTGCGGATTACTCTGTTTACCCGATCAAGACCATGAGCTCATGACGGGTGTGAGCGTTCGACAGGGGATGCTTACTCCTCATAAACACCTGATACCACATCTATGATCTAGTATGTTGAGGGGTACGTGTTTGCCCAACTCTTGTTTTTGTATTCTATTTGGGACTTACGAGATAGATCAGTGTTCGTTATCTTTTCCTTTTCGTAAATTTGGGAAGTTAACTATGGAGTAGCTGTAATCATCCCGTTTGTCATAAAGTGAAATTGTTAGTTTGCCGTTAATGAAATAGCTCAATAAAATATCTAAGTACAAAGCATACCTGGAAGACTCTGTGAAGTCTTTTATTTCGAGATCACTTGTATTGGGGTACATGTACACTGAATCGACATATGAATGGAATGATAATTATTAAATAAAACGTTGCAATTGTCGGTATATTTAACTTTCGAGTTAAAAGTCACAAACAGAGCATTTATCTTGTCCTTTAGAAATTTGTGAAGTAATTTTGCCTCGAAAGAATATAAAGAAAGGTAATCTAACAAAGGAGGATAATTAGTGCCTATGGGAATTTCAACAAAATGTTGGAAGACTTGATCACCAAAGACTACGAAAATACTGTCAATGAGGAACTTCAGCATCGTTTTAATATCAACTTAAGAGCAAAGATGTAAATTGTGCGTAGAATCAGAGTGGTGTTTGATAACGTACTTTTTGAAATGACTGATCACTACAATGTAGATATTAATATTTCCTCTTCCCATTTCTGTTAAAGAAACAACTGTTAATAATGTCAAAAAGTATAGTTTTGAATTTATTCTTAGGAATGGCCGTGTAAGTGTTGAAAATTACGTTTTGAGATCTACTAGAAGTTGTGCAGATTTTTTTTCAGAATCTCCATTTGATTTACACCAATTGTGGCATATGTTGTTGCAAAATAGTATGGAGTTTCTCTTTCACAGCTGTCAATATTTTCGTGAGAATCAAGGACAGGTGCTTGGTGGAACATTTACTGGATACAGCAATGCATCCTTGTTTGCTCTGGTGTTACTGAAGTTTTAAAACCCAGAACAGGTACGGTACATGTAAAGGCAAAGATAACGAACAGTGATCAATCTCGTAAGTCCCAAATAGAATACAAAAACAAGAGTTGGGCAAACTTGGACTCATGGACACACCAGAGGTGGGATCAGGTGCCTAGGAGGAGTAAGCATCCCCTGTTGACCGGCCACACCCGCCGTGAACCCATAGTCTTTAACAGGTAAACGAAACAATCCCTAGTCAAATCAATGTGTGAATAACGGCTTAACAATGGCTATGAAACACATCAGACAGCATTTGACTCAATGGTAGGTCATACTGGTAAACTAAATTGTTATAACGACCATAGAATTTACGAAATGCTGCCTTTAAACGTGACTGTTTAAACCCCTGCAACAACAATTTGTTTGTAAGTAGCCTGCCTCGATTCAAAATTTGATCATACGCAGAACAAGCTCTTGCATATTGAATAAGTTGAGATACTTACACACCATATGAGGTGAGATGAAATATTGCTACATGAATGTGGGAAGTTGATGATGGGGAAGCTGAAATCGTCCCGTTTGTCATAAAGTTGAGTAGTTAGTTTGCCGTTAATGTCAACGTTCAATAAAATATCCAAGTACGAAGCAGACTTGGAAGACTCTGTGGTGTCCTTTATTTCTAGTTCGTTGGGATATATTGAATCGACATATGAATGAAAATCATTATTATCGTAGATAAAACGTCGTAAATATATCGAAATGTTGAATTAAGGGCTCCGCTAGATATTTCTTCTTTTCATGTAGAAGCTTTTGAATGAATTCTGCCTCATAAGAATATATGTACTCACATTCATCCCTCCCATTGCCTGGGATATTAAACGTGTTTAAAACTGAAATGTGATTGTGAAGATTTTCATCTTTAAGAAGGGTAATTGAAGTATAAGTACGATTACCAAATGTGGAATTAATGCAAAGTTCGTTTAGAATACAGCTGTGATAACGAGCCTTACAAACAATGTTGTTACAAGTTTTGTCANACAGCTGTGATAACGAGTCTTACAAACAATGTTGTTACAAGTTTTGTCAGCTGGAACCAAAACATATTCCTCATGTTGCTTATCTAACTCTTTGTTCACTTTTGGTTTACAAAACAGAGAAGGGTAGACGTTCCGCATTTTGTTTTTAATTTATCGTGAGGAATGGCCGCGTAAAAAGTCATACGTTTTGATGGTGTTGATCTGAGAAAAAATTCTGGGATTTCAAACTTACTAGAGGTTCATAAAAAGTTTTGATATAAATTGGCGAAGTAAACAATGTGTTAAACGTAATCATAGTCCCAAAAACATATATACAAAATCGAGTGCAGGGCAACAAGGACCTCCGACAAAAGCGAAGGCAGGATCAGGTGCCATGGAGGAGTAAGCATCCTCTGCTTACCGGTCACACCCTTCGTGGGACCGTAGTCGAAAAAAAGTTACCTGTCTTCAAATCTAGTGCGAAAATGACAGCTTAACAAAAGGGTAATGAAACAAATCAGTCAACAATATGACTTAGCGATAATTTGTAATCGCAAACAAGGTCATTATAGCGACCGTAGAATTTGCAAAATGATGATTTAAACGAAATTTAAACCACTTCTGGCATATTTTGTTACAAATATGTATGAAATTTCTCCTTTACAGCTGATAATATTTTTGTGAGGAGAATAAGAGGAAACATTTACTAAATCCAGTAAAGTAATGTTGTGAAGATTTGGATTCCAATATAGTCATTCCTTCCATTGGCTGGGATATAAGATGTGTTTAAAACTGAAGCATATTTTTTAAGAATATCATCTTTTAAAGTAGCAATTGGAGTTTAAGTACGATTGCCAAATGTGGAATTAATACAAAGTTCGTTTAAAATACAGATACAGTTGTAATAATGAGCCTTACAAACAAAAAGAATATTGTTACAGGCTTTGTCGGCTAGAACCAAAACATATTCTTTTTGTAATCTGTTTAATGCTATTATCACCTCTGTTTTACGAAACACAGAAGGACATATGGTACGCACTTTTGTTTTTATGAGTCTAGTACGGAGTTATACTTTTTATCTATTCTGACGAGCCACCAAGCTCTTTTGCACATAGTCTGGCATAATCTTCGATAGAATACATAATGGATATGAAGTTCTGTGACCAAGGTTCTTTGAATATATGACCTTTTAAAATAAGTGATCTCAGGCCCTCATTTTCAACTATATAAACATTACCAGTAATGACACATCCAGCTAGTCTATAGTTGAAAGAAGACGAAGAACAAGAACACGTAGATGGATTAAATATAAGATGGTAAATACCTAGGCAATGGAAAGTTTATTATATATAGTTCAAAAGTTTCGATGCAATAGTGAAAGTGTATTTGTAGGAAATGCAAAGTGTGGACTTAACTTGAAATATGCTGGAGTACACGACTGAACATATTTATGTCAAGTATGGCGCTTATGGTGACGGCTCCTTTGTTAATCAATTAGAGTTGAAGGAACTGGTGGCATGATTCGGAAGGAATACCATCCATAACTGTTAGACACCACAGAGTCTTCCATATCTGCTTCGTACTTGGATATTTTATTCAATAAAGACATTAACGGCAAACTAACAACTCAACTTTATGACAACATCGCGAATTTCTATGTTCATTCCATCAACACCTGTATATGGTGTTGATGTCTCTCAACGCATGAGTTTGTTCTGCGTATGATAAGTTTTTGAATTGAGACAGTCTATTTACAAAAATTATGTTGCTGCAGAGGTTTCAACAGTCACTTTTAAAGGCAACAATTTGCAAATTCCAGGATCGTTATAGCAATTTAGTTTTCCAGTATGGCCTGCCATAGGGTCAAATGCTGCTTTCCAAAAGGGGGTGAAGAGCCAAAACTGACAAAATTACTATTTTTTTTAAATAGAAAGTTTGGCTCAAGGAGTGCTGTTTGGAACATTCGTAACTCCCCCCTCCGATACTGTTGACGCTTTTAACTCTTGTTTACCTGAAATATTAAGGTTGGAGATTTGGCTCTTAGTGAATCCCCATTGATTTTCACTACTTTTCTTGACTTCTTACTTGAAGAATTAGTTCTGTAATTGTTCAAATTGACTAGATTTATGATATTATACATATGGGAACACTTGCAGGACGTATTGTCATACATTGTGCTGATAATGATATGTTATTTAACATCCATTTTGTGTTACCAAATCAATGGGCTACACAAATTCATTGTAAATTTTCTTTGAAAGGCCTACTAGCTGTTCTTGTCTGATTTGTGGAAGTTAATCCATTAAGCCAAATGGATCGCAACATTTGTTGTACATTAACAAGCACATACATGTAAGGAGGAATGATCTACTTCATGAATCCTACGAACAGCAGATCATTACAGGTATGCGATATTTAAGTGATACGTTTTACGCAGTAATTGATTTGAGCTTAACATATTAATATGAACTAGAGAAAATAATGAAGAGTGAAAATAAGAGGACAAACAGGGACCCCCGAATTTACCAGTGGTTGGATCAGGTGCCTTGGAGGAGTAAACATCCCCTGTTGACAGGTCATAGTGATGTGAGTCAAATATCTCCAAATCATCACGACCATCTTCTTAATGAACATATTGTATATAATGTATATCACGTTAAATTCATACGAAAACTTTGCAATATAACTTTGGGAATCAATGTTCTACTCTTCCAAGTGCTTACATATCTGAGTGTAATACATACATGTGACATGAATGAGCATGTATTTGCTAAGTCCTCGATATTTTCCGAGAAAGTGAATTTGTATATGTCGTACAGGAAATGGCAAAGTAACATGTACATGGAAATTGACTTTATAAATATAGACTAAAATTATATACTACTTGTAGAAGCACATGTGCATATGCATGAGAGTAATTGAGGGCTTTAAAATTCTTTCAATCGCGGCATTTTGTTCTATAATTGATTTTTTTAAAAAAAATGATGTGCACCTGATTTGTACTGTTCCTATGTTTGATTTATAATGTTATACCAGTACACCTGATGCGGTAGTAAGCCAAATGCTCGCATTCTTGAAAAATCTACTGAATCATGCAGTATCATGGTCGGTGAACTTCAACTAAAGAACATTTTCACAGTGCACGATAGTAGCTCAGTGTCAAATGTGATTAAATTTCGTCCACGTGTCTATACGTTACATTGCAAAATCCCAACTTGCGTTTCTTTTTCCACTTAGGCATTAAAAAACTGAATCACCAACGAATATTAACGATAACTTCAATTGATCGACTGCTTTAAAATGAAGATAAAAAATTGGAAAGAAAATTTTAATTGGGAAGGGTGTTTACCTATACAGTTTAAGGGACATTTAGCTGTGAATTAGAATTTCTGAGTACCATATTTGCACTTCCGGTCTCTTCCAAAACCAATGCAAGGAGCATATACTGACAGGTTCTCGACAACCTGAATACAATTGTATATACTTATTTAATAAGCAATTAAAAAAAAAATTATGCACACATGAAACGATCCATATTTCTATATATTTTGTATTTCATACAAATTGTTAGGTAGCTCTTTGTTTAATTATTGTGACTACGGATTACTTCGTTTATTCGATCAAGATATAGAGCTCACGGTGTGTGTGTACGATCAACAAGTGAAACTTACTCCTCCTAGACACCTGATCCCACCTCTAATATTCCCAGCGGTCTGTGTTTGCCGAACACTTGATTTGGTAACTGTTCTTTATCTTCACTTGTTCATTCCAATGTTGTGTAGAATCAAGTTTGTTCACAATCGGTACTGGTGTTTTACTACATCACAGTATGGTAAAATGTTAAATATTTTTCTAGATTACAACATGTCATATCAATATGTGGTGTTAATTCGTGCTTGTGCTCTGCATGAAAAGGGTACGGTATAGAACTATAATTGGGAATAAATTATCCCTCTCAAGTGAGCGATGTGACCCTTGGTTCTCTTCAATATGAAAAATTAAAATGAATTGATTCACCAACATTAAGTTCTGTAAGTTGCATGTATATTGAAAAGATGGATGTGGAGCGCAATGAATTAAACTTGAAAGTGTTCATTAGTCCAAATATGATGACCCTCAAGTGAAAAATCACACTTTGAATCTTTTTTTTAGTAATTCTTTCCCCTTTCATGTTGTATCAAAGTTTTTAGTGCACGTCGAAAATATATAAAATGCTCGTATTATTTAGGGAATAGAAGATTGCCATTACATTTATTTGAAGACGAAGTCAAATTTACAATGGCTGCTAAAATAACGCATATAATGTCATTGTTGGTCGTTTTTCAACTTCAAATTATACTTTGCAACGCTTAGCAAAACCAATCAACCAAAGTACATATAGTCTATTCAATTAAGATTAGATAACGATATTGCTGCCAAAAGCACACTGTTATTCAAATAGATTAGAATTACAATATTATTAATCACCAAGATGGATGGATAAAGTGAGAAAGACAAAATATCTTGTGTCACATATATTACCAATATCGGAGCAGCAAGTGAATACATGAAGGAGATAGAATTATGCGGAGAAATATTTTCAAATTATGCATTTATAAACAAGAAGTCAAAAAATAAATGAAGAAATGGGTATTAGAAGTTGGACAATAAAAAACGTGAAGATAACGAGCAAAATCTATTCGGAACCATAGTTGAAAGTCATCATTTTGCAAATTCTACGGTCGCTATAATGACATTTGTTTGCGATTAAAATATTATTAAGTCATCATGTTGACTGATTTTTTCATACCCTTTGTGTGTACTGCATTCTTGGTATAGATTGAAGACGTGAACACCGTTTTAACTTTTATTTCGAGACTACGGTCACGGCGAGTGTGAAACGGCTCACACCGGCATGATGCACAATGGACTGTATCTGCCATTCGCCTTTGTTCGGAGATCCGTGTTGCCTCTCCACTACGAATTTGTACATGATTTGCTTTTTTTGGAGACTAATGTAAACGTCTTAACACATTGTTTACTATACGCAATTTATATTAAATTTCTATGAAGAATAAAATAAAATAGAGTAGGGGCAAACATGAAGCCTTCAACACATGGAGGAGCAGAAAAAATATCAATGTTGAAATAGGTACACTAGGCGTGAGCTTCTCTCTATGATAAGTTAAAGAGTAATCACTGAGTCAAAAATTAAGTACCGTAAACTCTGAAGGCGCCTTTGAACACGTTATTTTCAATATGGACGTCATGTAAAATTTTAATACTACAAACATACTTATGCGTAATAAATAATTGAGACACATAAGCAATGTATTTCCGGTGATACTGGATTATGTTGCTGAATAATAAGGCAAAGTGACGAAAGTGAAACAAGTATTCATTGTCATAAGTTTGATTAGGTTTTCCGTTCACGTTTATTGCCTATACATATGTCTTGAATATGAAGTTGAAATCTTTGTATGTATACTGTATTGTTGTTTAAATCGCTGGAAACTACATTAACGAACTGGAACTAACATGAATATTGTGAAATATATGATATACCGATGTGTTATTGTATCTAGATGCACAGTTGAAGATTATAAATTTGTTATTCTTTTTTATGTAAATTTTCTAGAAAAGCTAGAATTCTGTCTCGTAGGATAATAAAAAAAGAACAAGATTTGTGCCGTTGACAATTCCAAAAGACGTCGAAGACTTGGTCGTAGAAAAATCTGCAATTATTAAATATTGGATTTGTACATAAAATGGTGTTATAATAAAGAACTAATTTATGGAGATAGTTTCATATGGGATATATAGTATATATTATATCATAAAGATATCTTGATGTAGAACGAGGGTACTTCTGATGTGTCTCCTCACAGCAGTTAATATTTCGTGAGTTGGTAATAAATATGGATTGGAAACTATAATGCCAATTGTTGGTTTTCATCAGAAAAGGTGATTTGCTTGGAACATGGAATGACTTGAATACAATTATTAGAGAATATGCGCAGTTTGGAGAATGTACGTGTTTAGTATAAGAACAACTATAATTAAACGATCACGGTAGCTCTGGTTTAGAGACAGTTATTGCTTCGTAACCGGAGGCTCGTGAGTTTGGTCCTGACTTGTGCTTCGCAGCGTCAAACATACGACCGACTAAAGGGGTATTTGCTCCTTCCTACTAACAGTGGACACTTAGAAGTGACGTCATGGATCTTATCAATTGATGAAACGTGAAAATTGACGAGGTCTTATTCAAGTGGTTTATGACCATCCTGAGAAAATGTATGCCCGAGGAAGACATATATAAAACATCAAGTAAGTGACGACAGGGATACTCCTTAAATGTTGTACAACGTGACAGTTAGTGGTTATCACTCCGGGCTGAAAGTCCTGTTGTAAAAGGAACTAAAGAATAAAACAACGTATTTCGTAATGAATATAATTCTAGAGATTCAGAAAATTATAGTTGCAAGATAATATGCATAACAGTGTACATGCTTATTGCTTAAACTGTGATCATTTGGGTATTTTCCAATAATAAGTCCAGAGATTACCATCTTAATCAAGTCTTAAGACGTTACCTTTTACAACAAATTTATACTTTATTATCTCCATTTAAATGCATTGATTAATGAAACCATAAAATCAAAATCATATTACTTAATGAAATAAAGTCAGGTTTTATTTTTCTTAGAATACTAGTACGAGTACATAAACACCTTAAATGGCGCGTTAATTACAGTTGTGATGACATGATCCGCCGTTTGTAACGCTTAATGATCTGCTTCAACAATGTGCATCACTTTGACCTTCCAAACGCTCCCGAACGTAAAATAGACAGTTATGCAAGTTACCCACATGGTGCAAATTAGTAAAATTGGTTTAAAATTTGTTATTAGAAAAACGACAAATCATCATGCGCAAATTAGAATTGTTATATACTTTGTTTAGAATAAAACCAAGTCATCTTATACCATATCAATGCCGAATCTCCAGGAAACCACTAACATAAAACTTGTTAGGGAATGGGAATTTTATTTTACTATGTATGCTGTTGACCGTAATATCTTATTAACTTTGACTAGTTAAGAGGCTGCTGAGGGACTGTAATTTGAAAGACATGCTAAATTCTTCAATAAGAAGAGCTATCCATACAAAAAGTGGTGAATTACTTTGACAAGGACAAGAAATGCTTAGAAATTTTACGTATGTTATGGAATTGTATCTCTAACTTTTAGAGTCGAGATGCATTATGCTACCGCGAGATAATAGTGAGCTGAGCAAAGCAAATACTTAGATATTAGAATGGAAGAGCTCTACGATGTAATATATAATAATTAGAGAAAATTATGCATTATAAAAAAGCTTTTAATAGGAAATAATACAAATGGAATAGATTTCAATTGATTGCCTTAGTAATTACATTAATCTGATACTGACATCGATTTTTTGAACAGGTTGCAACCTCATTCCATCGGCAGACCTCATCTGTTAAAACGTTCCCTGGAGAATGGTGGTCAAGGAATCTGATACGTAACACACTACATTAAAAATTTAAGTTAGTGGTGGCAATGTGATGTTTTAATTATGACTTGGCTTGGTACAACTTTTATTACATGTTTTGCATCTTTAGTTGTCTTTTCTTACTGTCTTTCTTAAACGTATTTGTTTGAACTTAGGAAGGGACATTGTTTCGAATATTATTACAATTATTTGTTCATGTGTCTTTGTCATATTATAACGTTTAATGTTGTATACATGGATAAAACTATTAATGTTATCATTAGGAAACATCATGTAGATTTTTATAAATGTTAGATGATTTATAATGTATACTTTGTATAATTGTACCATAAAGGTACGTCTTGTAATTGAATCTACATTTCAGCAAATTGGCATATTAAAGAAGTAGACACTCTTTAGTATGGCTCTGTTGTTAACATAAATTTAAAAGGTCGTTATATTATTAATAGTTATTATTTGTTACGATGTGTTATTCGTCAAATGAATTATCTCAGTTGGAATTTATAGCATCAAGTGCTGCTGAAGATCATGTTATTTCCGAGCCTCTGCTATCATTTAACAACTTTAGTAAAGGAATAGGCTTTACAACTATTTTGGATTGGATGCCATGTGTTTGGTTTATTAAAAAAGCTGTACTGCTTGATTATGGGAAATCAACGAGGGTGCTTTAGATGATACTCAATTGTTGATTCTCGGTGAAATCCTTCATGTTATTTAATCATCGGCTTTAACATTGTACTGTTGAATTTTACGCCACAATTTATACTTCTCCTCAGTTTTCAATGTCACTTGAAAGCACAGCCCTTTTGAATTTATTAATTGTTGTTTTGCATACTTGTATATGTATTACGTAATGTCACTTTTAAAAAATTAATTTAAGGGGTCATTTATTAGAGAAACTTATTTAGAGAAACTAGATGTCTTATTATTCTAAAAACATATTAAATTGAAAAAAAATGATTTTAAGAGAAGCATTAACTGACATAACATCGTCTTGGCAAGTTTATTTTTCTCCTATGATTTATTGTTAAATAACAAGCAACTTCATTAGAAAGATTCTTCCATTATTAAGTTTTGTCTCACTTTTGTTGTCTTTTTAATTTTATAAACATACTAAAAATCACAGGTCTAAACCGATATGCTTACCGAACTAAGATGTCATACTACGTACCCATCATCATCTTTACCTATCACACACAGCACAGACATCCGTTTGCGTGCTCGATCCGACTCGACGTTTTGTTTAGAATGAATCGTTTGCATTGAATCTGGTTCGACCTCGTTAGTACAGGTGTATATCTCCATGATAGAGGGTACGACTCGGATATCCATATCTAAATGCACTATCAGTTGCAATCCCTGCTGACTCTACTAATGATTCCGCTTAATCTTATGTCAAGCCGACTGCGCAGCAGAACCAGGACCACCACATACCCGTCTAATATGGTCTATCAACCTACCTACTCCACTGACAACAAGGTCACCTTTTAGCCTAATGTACATCAGATCTGTGTTTCAAATCCATTGTTGAGCAAT
>CAJDSM010014786.1:2598-17422 GCA_903981925.1 Ostrea lurida
CAAATCCAATGGGCTACAACAAATTCACGTAAATTCCTTTGAAAGGCACTACTAGCTGTCTTGTACTGATTTGTGGAATTAATCCATAAGCAAATGGATCGCAATATTGTGTTGTACTATTATACAAGCACATACACTGTAAGGAGAATGATCTACTGTCATGAATCCTAACAACAGCAGATCATTTACAGGTATGCGATATCTAAGTGATACATTTTTCGCAGTAATGATTTGACTTAACGTATAACATGAACTAGAGAAAATAAGGAAGAGCAAAAAAAAAAAAAAAAAAAAAAAAAGGAGAGAAGGGCAAGCAATGAACCCTGTGGACACATCCAAATGGGATCAGGTGCCTTGGAGGAGTAAATATCCCTGTGGACAGGTCATAGCTGCTGAGAGCCAAATATCTCGATTACCCACGACCCTCGTTCTAATGAACATATTGTATATGATGTACATCACGTTAAATTCATATGAAAACTTTGCAATATAATTTTTAGGAATCAATTTCTACTCTCCAGTGCTTACCTATCTGAGTGTAATACATGATGTGACATGGATGGGCATAATTCCTGATATTTTCCGGGAAAGTGAATTGTACATGCCGTACAGGAAATGGCAAAGTATCGTGTACATGGAAATTGACTTTATAAATATAGACTAAATTATATATTACTTGTAGAAGCACGTGTACATGCACAAGAGAGTAACAAAGGGCTTTAAAATTCATTCATTCGCGGCATTTTGTTCTATAATTGATTTAAAATATGTTGTGTAACTATTTGTTACTGTTCAATGTTCGATTTGTTAAGATGTCAGAACATCTGATGCTGGAGTACTCCGATGCTCGCATACTTGAAAAATCTACTGAAAAGCAAGCAGTATCGAATGGGGTCACGGTCGGCGAATTCTTCACAGTGCACGAAGGTGGCTCTGTGTCAAATGTGATTAAATTTCGTCCACGTGTCTAAACGTTACATTGCAAAATTCCAACTTGCGTTTCTTTTTCCACTAGCATACCCTTCTTAAGTAAAAAGGTAACACCAACAATCTAATTAAAATTAGCTGTTTTGAATCCGCTACCGCTTTCACAACGTTACGTCAGCGAGTATGCGGAGCGGATCTAACATTTGATTTTAATTAGATTTAATCACCAAGGAATATAAATTGGCGAAGTAAACAATGCGCTAAACGTAATCATAGTCCCAAAAAACATATATACAAAATCGAGTGTAGAGCAACACGGACCTCCGACAAAAGCAAGCAGGATTCAGGTGCATGGAGGAGTAATCGTTCTCTGCTGACCGGTGCGCACCCGCCGTGAGCCCGTAGTCCGAAACAAAGTAAACGGAGTACCCGTCGTCAAATTTATTGCAAATGACAGCCTAACAAAGGGTATGAACAAATCAGTCAACTTTGATTAGTGATAATTTGTAATCGCAAACAAGGTATTATAGCGACCGTAGAATTTGCGAATTGATGACTTTAAACGAGATTCGTTATAACCCCTCAACATCAACTTATTGTGTTAGTAGCTGCCTCGCTTTAAAAAGTCCTCATACGCATGACATGCCCTTGCGTATCGAATCAACTGTCATCATTTCGCAATTCTACGGTCGCTATAATGACCTGTTTGCGATTACAAATTATCACTAAGTCATATGTTGACTGATTTGTTTCATACCTTGTTACACTGTCATTTTCCTACTAGATTTGACTACGGATAATCCCGTTTACTTTATTTCGACTAAGGCTCACGGCGGGTGTGACCAGTCAGCAGAGGATGCTTACTCACCCATGGTACCTGATCCTACCTTCGCTTTTGTCGGAGGTCCGTGTTGCCCTACAACTCGATTTGTACATGTTTTTGGATTATGATTACGTTTGACACAATGTTAACTTCGCCTTTTTTATCGACATACACACATAAGCAGTGAAGTGTACATTACTTACATAGAAAAGGAAAGTTGACGATTGCAAAGTCAATTCATACACGTTATCATATATGTAGTTGTCATGTCTTGCCATTAGAGTCAATATTAAGTAAAATATCCAAATAAGAAGCCAATCTGTCAGATTCTGTGGTGTTATTTCGGAGTTCGTCAGAATATATCAAATGGATTTCATAAAATTGTTTGGTAGCTCTTTACGTAATTATTTTGACTACGGATCACTGCGTTTATTCGATTCAAGATATAGAGCTACGGTCACTCGTGTGTGTACGGTCAACAAGTGATGTTACTCCTCCTAAGCATCTGATCCACCTCTAGTATTCCCTGAGGTCCGTGATTTTCCCAACTCTTGATTTGGTAACTGTTTGTTATCTTCATTGCTCATTCCAATGTTGTGTAGAATCAATTTGTTCACAATCGGTAATTGTGTAGTGTTTTACTAGATCACAACAGGTAAAAAGTAAATATTCTTCTTGGTTACAACATGTCATATCAATATTTGGTATGTATTCGTGTTTGTGCTCTGCATTGAGTCAAATGCTGTCTGATATGTTTCATAGCCATTGTTAACCGTTTTTCACACACCGATTTGACTACGGATTGTTCCGTTTACCTGATCAAGACTGTGGGCTCACGGCGAGTGTGACGGGTCAACAGGAGGATGCCTTAATCCTCCTACGCACCTGATCCACTTCTGGTGTGTCCAAGGATCCGTGTTTGCCCAACTCTTGTTTTTGTATCTTAATTAGGACTTACGAGATTGGTCACTGTTCGTTATCTTTGCCTTTATATGAAAAGGTACGGTGGAACTATAATTGGGAATAAATTATCCCTCTACAGTGAGTGATGTGGCCCTTGCTTCTCTTCATTATGAACAATGAAAATGAATGATACGCCACAGTGAGTTCTGTAAGTTGTATGTATATTGGAAAGATGGGTGTGGAGGCAATGGATTATACTTGAAAGCGTCATTAGTCCAAATATGATGACCCTCAAGTATAAATCATCCTTCGAGGTATTTAGGCTTTTAGTAATTCTTCCTCTTTCATGTTGTTTCAAAGTTTTTAGTGCACGTCAAAATATATAAAATACTCGATTATGTTAGGGAAAAGAGATTGCCATTTGCATGACATTGCATTTATCTGAAGACGAAATCAAATTCACAAGGGCTGCTAAACTAACGCAGATAATGTCATTGTTGGTCGTTTTCCATCTTCAAATTATACTTTGCTAAAACACTTAGCAAAACCAATCAACCAAAATACATAGTCTATTCAATTAAGATTAGATAATGATATTACTGCCACAAGCACATTGTTATTCAAATAAATTGGAATTACAATATTAATCACCATGGATAAAGTGAAAAACACAAAATATATTACCAATATCGGAGCAGCAAGTGAATACACGAAGGAGATAGAATTATGCGGAGAAATATTTTGAAATTACGCATAAACAAGAAGTCACAAAATAAATCGCTGGATGAAGAAATGGGTATTAGAAGATGGAAAATAAAAAGAGTGAAGGTAACGAACAAAATCTATCCGGAACCATAGTTTAAAGTCATCATTTCGCAAATTCTACTGTCGATATAATGTCCTTGTTTGCGATTACAAATATATGTTGACTTATTTGTTTCATACCATTTGTTAGACTGCCATTTTTGTACTAGATTTGACGACGGATAATCCCGTTTACTTTGTGTCGTCTACGAGCTCATGGCGGGTGTGACCGGTAAGCAGAGGATGCTTACTCCTCTATGGCACCTGATCCTGCCTTCGCTTTTGTCGGAGGTCCGTGTTGCCCTACACTGGATTTTGTATATATGCTTTTTGGGACTATGATTACGTTTAACACGATGTTTACTTCGTCAATTTATATAAATCCTCTATAAAGACTAAATAAAATGAGAGCAGGGCAAACGTGAAACCCACCAAACACCATGGAGAAGGCGGGAAAATAACCCATGTTGATAGGTCACTACTATCCGTGAACTTCTCTCTTGATAAGTTAAATGGAGAAATCTGTTATCAAAATTAGTATGTGACGCCTCAGGCAGCCTTCGACTGTTATTTTCAATAGTCTGTCTAGGTGAAAAATTTGACCATTCACAGAACATGTACTTGCGTATCAAATCAGTCGAGAAACATAAGTACTGTATGCAAGTGCTATTGGATTGCTGCTGGGATATACGCGATTGAGCACCGTTCGTTATCTTTGCCTTTACATAAGGCACGTTGAAGAGAAACTGAAGTAATCCCGTTTGTCATAAAGTTGATTACTTTTCCGTTCACGTTTATGTTCAATATAAATAATATACGGTACCAATTTTTATGCACCAGATGCGCATTTCGACAAATTATGTCTCTTCAGTGATGCTCAAACCGAAATGTTGGAAATCCGAAACATGAAAGTAAAACTTTATAAAAGTGATCAATGTAGTGTCAAAAGATTGGGGCCAAAAACTTCGAAGGATCAGAGCTATGCCAGAGGGAGATAATCCTTAATTTTGATATGTTAATATGTTTAAATATAAGGTTAAAGACTCTGCAGGCACTGTATATTGTTTCAAATTCGCTGGAATGAACATCTAAATGAACGTGAATACATGAATATTGTAAATAAATATATAATATCGATGTACTTAGTACATAAATGTCGAGTTGAAGATCACTAGATATTGTTTTCTTGTCATGTAATTCTAGATTCTGCCTCGTAAGAGTATAAAAAAGACCAGGTATGTGCCCGTGACAATTCCCAAAAGACTGTCGAAAGACCTAGTCGCAAAAGACAACATACACAGTGTCAATTGGAATAATCCCGCAATTTTCAAATATTGGTTTATAAAATAAAAATCGTGTTTAATAAAGAATTTAAAGTTTAAGGAGACTGTTCATATGGATACAACAGCTATCAACATGTATCATATACAGGCTATCAGTTTAAAACATAAGGACAATAATCTGAAGGTTCTCCTTCACAGCAGTTGATATTTTCGAGAGTTGTATAGTAGGGTCTTGGTAGATTATTCAATGCCAATATGTTATCATCAGAAAAAGGTGATTGCTTGGAACATGGAATGCACTTGAAAACATTATGTACAAATGTCACCAGTTAGACAGAATGTACGTATTTTGGGTATCAAAAACAACTATCGATTTTAAAACCGGTCACGATAGCTCAGTGGTTTGAGCGTTTGCTTCGTAACCGGAAGGTCGTGAGTTTGAGTCCTGCTTGTACCATTGCCGCGTCAAACCTAAGACCTGAATACAGGGAGTAATTGCTCCTTCACTACAACGGGCACTTAGAAGTGAGGGTCATGGTCTTTCAAATTGTGAAAACGTGAAAATTGACGAGGTCTATTCATGGTTTTATAACACCAATCCCGAGTACGGTATTGACCGAGGACGAATAATATAACTCAGTACAGTGAACGCAGGGATATCACCTTAAATGTTGTACACGTGACAGTAGTGTTCACTCCATTGCTGAAGAGCCTGTTGTAAGGAACTAAAGAAAACACGCTATTTCGTATGAATATAATACTAGAGATTCAGAAAATCTATAGTTGCTAAGGATAATATATACATGTACATGTATTGCTTGACTCAGCATTTCGCTGGCATTTCCAATCAAGTTGACGTCACAGAGATTAACCCAATTAATCAAGTCTTAAAACGATTACTTTTGACAACAAATTTCACTTTATATCCATTTCAAATAGCATTGATAAATGAAATCAATGATATCACAAATCATACTCTAAGAATAAAAGTACAGGTTTATTTTTTTAGATACTAGTACGAGTACATAAAACACCTTAAGATGGCGGCGTTATACAGTGTCGATGACATGGATCACGCCGTTGTAACGCTAATGTCTGCTTCCCAACCGTGGCATCATTGACCTTCACCACGCCCCCTGAACGTGAAATAAACATGTTTATGCAAGTACCCGCATGTGCAAATTAGAAATTGTTTAAAATTTGTTTAGAAAAACCGCAAATCATCCCATGCGCAATTAGAAATTGTTTCAAATTTGTTTAGAAAAACCACAAGTCATCCTTATAAACCATTATCAATGACGTCTCCAGAAGA
The DNA here is from genome assembly GCA_903981925.1 of Ostrea lurida. NCBI lineage: Eukaryota > Metazoa > Mollusca > Bivalvia > Ostreida > Ostreidae > Ostrea > Ostrea lurida. Next base: position 8,651 of record CAJDSM010014786.1, read on the forward strand.
AACCAATAAACATAAAACCCCTGTTAGGGAATGGAATTATTTTACATGTTTGCTTGTTGCGTAATATCTGTATTAACTTTGGACTAGAATTAAGGACTGCTGAGGGACTGTATTGAAAACATGCTAAATACTCTTCATAGAAGGAGCTATCAATAACAAAGAAGTGGTGCCATTACTTTGACAAAGAAAGAAAATGCTAAGAAATTTTTACGTAAAGTTTGGAATTTACTCTAAGCTTTTAAGATCGAAATGCATTTATTCTACGCGAGATAACATATACGCAAAGCAAATACTAAGATATAAATGGAAAGATACACTACGATGTAATATCAAGATAATTACAGAAAATGATGCATAAAAAAAAAGCTTTTAATAGAAAATACATACAAATGGAATAAGATGTTCATTGATTTGCTTAGTATTACCATTAATGCTGATTCTGACATCCGATTTTTGAACCGTTGTAACCTCCATTCCATCGGTCAGACCTCCACTGTAATACGTCCCTGGCACGACATGGTAGGTCAAGAGATCTGAGAAGTTACACATATCACATTAAAAATTTAGTTAGTGGTGCAGTGCGCTTGTGGTTTTAATTTGACTTGGGCTTTGGTACAACTTTTTATATGTATAAAATTTACGTGTTTCCTATGTAACATAATTATTTTATTCCACGATGTATTACAACATTAAACGTTAAAATGACCAAAGACAGGAACAATTATATTGTCAATATTCGAAACGAACTGTCCTTCCTAATTCAAACGAAAACGTTTAAAGAAAGACTGCTAAGAAAGACAACTAAAGATGCAAAAGATTAATAAAAAGTTGTACATACACTTATGTTATCTAATCATCGCTTTACATTGCACTGTAAATTTCACGCCAAATTTATATACTTTCCTCAGTAATTCAATCTTCATCTGAACGCACAGCCCTTTTGAATTTATTATTGTTGTTTTCATACTTATTGTATATGTATTCGTACGTGTCACTTTTAAAAAAACATTAATTTAAGGTCATTTATTAAAGAAACTATTAGTCTTATTTAAAACATAATTTAAATGAAAAAAAAGAATGCATCTTATAATTCTTTTTTTGATCGCGCGTATCAAAGAAAATTGGACGCTAAACCTTTTCATCAATAGTCCATTGTTTCTTTGATACCTTAATCAAAAAAAGAATTTTAAGATTCTTTTTCTTAAACCTGAGATAATTTCTAATATTCAGTTGCAATATGAAACAAATGAAACAACAACATAAAACTATTTTGGACCACCCTAGAGTCAAAGCCCGGCGATGAAAACTTTACAATCTTGTTAAATCCTTTTTTGCTTTTCTTGAATAGACATTTATATTTTTATACAGTATCAGCCAAAACTAAATAAGTATTCAGATGATAGCGACAATAAATACTATAATAAGTTTGGCCCACTCTGATACCAAATTCTGGTATCATGAAATTTACAAGTTTAGTAAAGGATACAAAAAGCGAGATTAAAATTGTTGTCAAACGGTAATATTGAATTGGCGAAGTTTACAATGTGTTAAACGCAAATCAAAGTCCCAAAACGTATATATACAAAGTCGAGTGTAGGGAACTAGGACTCCAATAATAGCGAAGGCAGAATCAGGTGCCATGGAGGGAGTAAGCATCTTGCGACCAGTCACACCCCCGCGTGACCCTTTCGTCGAAACAAGATAGAACGGGATTACCTGTCGTCAAATTAGTACGAAAATTAAGGCTACAAAGGGTATGAAACAAATTCAGTCAACACATTGACTTAGCTTTATTTGTAATCGCAAACAGGTATTATAGCGACCGTAGAATTTGGCAAAATTGATGATTTAAACGCGAATTCGGAACTATTTGCTCCTTTTAAATCATTTTAGTATCAATACTATTTTTCAAACAGGAAATATAATGCGTATCATTCCACGTTTACGACATAGACAGTATAAACTAAGTTTAGTTAACCTGACTCAAAAAATCTTCTTACTGGGCATCAATCAAAATTGATTAATTTTAGTAGAGCCTTCCTGCTTTCCCTTACTATACAACAGTTATGTTTCTTACAGGTGTGAGTTGTAGAGAAACTATTAGATTTATAATGGACATTTTGCTTATCTCTAAAACCAAGGAGGTGCCAGAGTCTTCACATGCAACTCAATCCCCTTATTCTTAAAATGCTCACCTAACAAAATTTGAAACGAATTGGAATTAGCTATCCAGATAGCTAAAAATTTACACGCCCCATGTTTTCTGAATTCATGAGATTCGCAATTGAGCAAAGGTGCCTTGTTTTCCCTCTAATATGTATTTTCTTCGATTCAACTGGCATTGAAAAGATGTTATTTCAAACCATGTTTTACTCATAAGCCACGTCTTTTCTTCCAAGATTGTAAAGTTCAGAACCCTCTATCATGGGGATGTGAATATTCAATTTCGGAACGATTTCCTGCCTATGTAAAGTTGTTCTTAACAGATTGTGCAGTTGGTAAGAAAGATGGTTTAAAATTGATAAATATTGGTAGTTTACGATGTCCTTAGGACCGGGGGGTGGGGGGGGGCGGGAGGGTGGGGGTGCAGGAGGATTGAATTTACAGTTGATATCTGTTCTTGTCCAAAATGATTCATTACCGGAATTTAAAAAGGAAATTCATGAAGCATTGTTCATCAAGAAAAGAAGCTAAAAATTATTAAATGCATGTAATCACTTTGTTTCATTTTTTAACGAACAAATAGGCTCTGACCAATAGGTGACCTGAGTGACGCTGACGACTTAAAATCATGGAAAGGAAAAAGGCACCTTTTACAGGATATTACATGAGAAATAGGATATTGTACATTGACTTATGAGTAATGAATGTGACAGTGTTATTGAAATTTTGCCATCTACATAATAGAAGGTGTTCATAATTGAGAAAAGTTGATTTATCACAACCTTGTTTTTTTACTGTATCTATCATTTGGATAAGTTTTCTTTCATGATTTATGTATATGAAGCTTGAAATAAGTATAGTATCCATGTATTGTATTGGAATATTTATTGTCTGTAAGTCTGACTGTGTTGAAGATGAATTCCATTTTGTATTTCATTATATAGCTTACCAACACCAAGAAAACCATTCATAAATTTCATGAACACGTTGTATAAAAACTTTATAAACCTGTGTTATAAAGAATTTTTTTTGACTTATGAGTAATGAATGTGACAGTGTTATTGAAAATTTTGATAGCTACATCTATAGTAGCTGCTCATTATCGAGAAAAGTTGATTTATCATAACCTTGTTATTTTACTTTATCTGTCATTTGGATAATCTCATTATGATTTATGTATGTGAACTCTGTATTCTTTGTATGCCCTCTGGGCCAAAAATTGGAATATATATTACTTACTTGCCGACTGTATTGCTCACAACCAAACTAATACTTATGACATGACACAATACATGAACAAGCGAAAATAATGAACAGTAATCAATTTCACAACCCCTATAAGGAACACAACATTAAGAGTAGGGTACATTCGGACCCCTGGACATACCAAAGTCAGTATCAGGTGCATAGAAGGAGTAAGCACCCCCTTTTGACTGGTAATAACCGCTATTAATTTTATAACCTTGATCAGGTAAACGGAGTAATACGTAGTTAAAATCAGTACGCAAGGAACGGTCTAACAATTACTATCAAACACACCAAACAGTGTTCAATTTTGTGATAGCTTGTATTTGCAAAACCATTATAATAACCATAGAATTTGCAAATTCCTGACTTTAAACGACATTGTTGAAATGCCTGTAACATTAACTTTATTGGGCACTAGCCTGCCTCAATTTCAAAATGGATCATCAAAGTCACAAAGTGTTAATATTTTACCGTTTACATCTACGTTCAATAAAACATCCAAATATGAAGTAAGTGTGGACGATCTATGGGGTCTTTTATTTCGAGTTCACGGGGAAAATATCGAATCGAAAAATGAATGAAAATGAGTACTGTTAATAGATATAGCGTCGTTGATATTTCTAAATGTCGTGTTGAAGGCTGTAGAAAGAGATATTTTCATCTTATGTTAAAGCTTTCGAATAAATGCTGACTCATTGGATCGGCTAATGAAGGAGCACAAATTGTGTCAATGGGAATTTTTTTCTTTAATTCAAGAATTTCAGAAGACTAATGGAAGACCTGATCACCAAAGACTACATAGATGTTATCAATAAAGAACTCAAACATCTTTTCGATATCAACTTCAGAGTATTTGTCCGTTGAATCAGAGTGGTGTTTAACAAAGCAATTCTTTGGATGACTGAGGACAATCATCATTGGAAACCGCGGATTTTCTCTTCGTTACACTGCGGAGAGAAAACCCGTGGCTTCCAACGATGGAGCACAATATATAAATATCTATGTGTTCCATTTGGATTGACGAAATACCTGAATATGATGCCATCAAGCCTGGTTTTTCATTTATCGTAAGGAATGGTCGTATAAAGTGTTAAAGCTTCGCACGTTTTGATTTTTGTTGATTTGGGACAGGTTTGGGGATTTCAAGTTTTATTAAAAGTTCCTTCATTTTTTTTTTACAGCACTTCTCGCGAATGTTGGGAATCTTTCACACTACACCATTACATGCCCTACTAAAAAATCGTTTTGATTGACGCGTCTTAGATCATACGCAGACTGGAAACACAAATCCATAAAGAAATAATTGATTTGAAAGGCTCCATCGTATTCTCGTAAACGAAATTGCCTCTATGTACATTTAATGTCGCAGTGCATTTATTTTATTTCGGTCTATGATAGAGTATCACAATATATAACTTCAATAGATCTACACGAAGCAGATATCGAGGCTTGCACATTTTACGATTTTCTTGGTATTCAGATTGTTGCTTTATGGTTTAGATCTGGACTACCCATAAGAGTAGCGAATTTCCCCATCTCACAAAAATTTCCCAGGCCATGAAAATAAATGATGCTGCATGTTGTGACTCCTCCGATTATAGGGCACCTTAATGATTAAACAGAATGATCGACTAACCCGATTTTATATGAAATATCAACGGTTTGGAATCAGGTCATTTGTAAATTGATGTTGTATGTGTAGTGACTATGCAGACTGCAGTTTTAATTTTTCGGTTAATTTGAAATCCATTAGTTAAAACTCAGGGCCTGTGCATTGACCTAAAAATTGGAAGAAACTTGATACAGTCTGTAAGTGATCCTTCATTTTCAAAAACGATAGCCAAACAGACATTAAGTGAAAAAAGACATTGATCTAATCCATTAGATAATGGTATTATAATCATGTTGAGATGAAATTTTGAGTAAGATTCAAAATGTTGGTAAAATATTTGTGTGACAAGCCAACGTCATACACAAAGTTTGGCCGAAGTATATTCTTAATATACGGTCATGGAGCCTGGACAATGATATAAAGGTCAATATTTCTTTAATAACTACAGAAGAATATTGTACATGAATATATATTTTCTCAAAATATATACGATTTTCTGAGATTTTACTGAAAGATTCACTTGCATTCTACCTCATTCTACAAACTATTGCATTGGGATGTGTTCCCATGTCTGTTTATATAGCAGCATATTTTGAAAATCCCGGTTGTTGCTAGTATAAAAGAAAGTTGAGAGTAGCAGACAAGGAGAGAAAACGTTTGGCTCGAATCTGAAATTGACATTCTTAACTAGGTAATCAGTAATCATTAAGTTACCCTAGCCGGTAACGAATGTAAGGCAAGATTACTACAATATCATAATATCGTTAAGTTAAATTTTTTGGGGGGAACATGTCGGAAATGTCTCATCAAGGGCTTGTTTGATGATGCAAAATACGACATAGACATACCCCCCCCACCACAACGCAGAGAGAGGACTCAAAAGCTGGATGGTGATCCACCTGGATACTACAGGGTTACTATCAATACTCAAAGTTAATTTACATAACAAGCCTGCAGTTTCCGCACTTGTAAATATGCGTGTTGAATAACAGAGGAATAGTTTTGTAATGTTTTAGACTGGGTGTGTTTGCCGACCCCCGAGGTGGAAGGGTTGAAGGTGGTATTATTAAACGAAAAGTTTTCATGTTAAGTTCAAAACCAGTTTACTACGTTGCGAAATAAGGCTACAGAAAACTCATTTGGAAGATATTCTTGAGCTCTGAACATTTAAACGTCGTAAACATCTTTCAGATTTTATTATTTTTTCATCTGTGAATGACCTCGCAAAACAGCGGCAATTTGTTAAATCTAAGCTTGATATTGTAAAGAGTGTATAAAAATTGAGAGAAAATGGTTTTTCAACGCTGACTAGAAACTCTGGTTGATGAAGATTTCCCAGATGCTTTCGTAGTTACACTTTGAGCCATAGCTTATCAATGGGAGTTGCAGAATTCACACACTAGATACACTTTATGCAACGTTTACAAATCGTGGTATTTCTTTGACGTTTTCATTTCCTGTGAGGGATTAAATTTGTCGCAATAATCTCAGGGGCCTTGAACTACTTTGCCAAAGAAGGCTGCCCATAATAGTCTATATTTTCATGACTGAAATCGAGAAGAGTAGGCTTATGTAAAGCGTTTTTTTATTAAAGATGTTCTAGGGTGAGTTTGACAGGATGTCAATTTTTGGAAGTTAGTTTGATCTTCTCAATTGAAAGAGAATGCGGAAATTTAAAAGAAATTTTGGGTTTCATGCTTGTTTTCGAGTACAGTGTTTTAAACATGACCTTATGCACTTAAAATTTACTCAAGATTATTCATTTACAACCTTATTCGTCTGTTTGGTACACAAAACATAAGGAATACCAATCAATCATTACATGAAAAATAGATACATAATAATGTCTACTTACCAATACAGATATAAAAAAAAATTTTAATACTTGTAATGGAAATAAATTATAATGAGCCTTCTGGTCCTTCTCTTGCACTAAAATACGGAAAAACTCATGATATCGAATTACAGAGTTAAACAAATACATTTAGAAGTGATGTCCAATTTCTTAAAATTCACGTAACTATTCAGAGTTTTGGTCTCAAAATGAAAAATGGAACTTTAAAAATTAGAGGATTTCGGTAATTTTTAAAATATTGGCCAAGATATGATTTTATGCACAGAATTTCAGTAAAGTTGGTATTGGATTTTTAAAAGAATATGTATATATTCTGTTTGAAATAATACCTCAACAAAATTAATAAATAAAATATTTGAATTAGTTCCAAGTCTATTACTTGTGTCATTAATTCCAAACTGTAATATCGAATAATGGTATAAAAAGAAGGCATATTGATGAAATAGAAACTGTAAAATCATGATTTTTTTGATTAATCAATCATCCGCCACAAATATAGTCCCTATAGCTACCAACCCTTCAAATCGAAATTGACACAAAAAAATTCAACTGGACAGGGTTCAGTTGTAAATGTGCATTATGTTTGCACCGATGGGGCATTATGAACCACTAAATATAGTGATAGTTCCTGCGCAGTTGTTCTCAAAAAGCTCAGCCTACAATCTCCTAAAACAACTATATTAGTTTAGTTCGTACAAGATATTTTAATACATATGCACGCGTCATATGTAACATAAATGTTGCTGGCTTTACCAGAAGCAGTGTCACATAAATGTTGCTATAAGCTTAAGCAACTTACAATGTCGCAGTGCTCCTGGTCGAGTCAGCATACTTTCTTATGATTATGTTTCCGTAAAGCCAACAGCATAAGTAACAGTGCTTCTAGTAAAGTCAGCGACATTAATGTGACAATTACACAGGACGCGTGCATATCTATACGAGTACATCAGCAGAGAGTCGAAATTGGGTGTCAATCTTATCTATTCGTTGTTCACCGGACATCTATTTATTTATGCAATCAATGTACAGTTCCAGCTGAAGTTTAACAAGACAAAAGACAATCATCGTCTTTGGGGGATTTCGGTTAGAAAATGGGGGAAAAAACTCTACTCGGATCGACACGCCCTTCCGTCACCTGGTTCTAAACTTAATAACCAGTGGTCGATTTCCGGTTATTGACGAAGCAGTTCGAGAAAATGTTTCTACTGTCTTTGGCGAAGAAGAAAAAAAATATTTCCACTAGGCCGATAACAATCTGACCCTTTGTGAAAGGATATACTTTTCCTCTCGCCTCTATCAGGGGCGGATCTAGGATTTGAGGTTAAAGGAGGTAAAATGTTATGAGGCAGAGGGTCTGAGGCCTTTAGGGGCAAGGGGAGCTAAGCTCCCGGAAGCTCTTGAATATTGCAGATTTTATAGGGCTAGAAGTATGTCTCCCATTAAGTATTATTGATTGTTTTGTTATTTTTGACGCGGTGAAATTAATAAATCTTTAATGAGTTTTTTTTTGCTGAAAAAATATAAATTCTAGCAATAAATGTAGATCTAGCAAAAACCAGTTGTCGCTCATTTCAGAGAGAGTCGAAAATAGCGATTAAATATGAAAATTTTATGGAGGGGGCACCGAGTGCAGACCCTCTAAATCCGCCACATTCAACGAAGCGTTGGTTTCATATTCCATCAGATACAGGCCTGTCCTTTTAGCTGAGACATTTTCCAATACAGTAAAAAATGACAATTAGCAAAGCTCAAGAAATTGAACAAAGACAGACATTGCGCAAAAATGGCATACAATTTGCAAAACCTGTCTTTTCACACGGCCATTTATATCTAACATTTTGCAAGGTTCGGCAAATTGATGCAAATTATATGTAAAGGCAAAGATAACGAACAG
>CAJDSM010014787.1:0-26146 GCA_903981925.1 Ostrea lurida
TTTAATTTGACTAGAGGAAACCGATATCATTCTGCATCTTTCTCACTTCACAAATGAAACAGATACATTTGACTCAGCCTCCAATTTCTGACCAGTTCTTTGATTAAGTGCAGATGTTTCCATTGAGAGAATAACTCTTGATAATCAATTTTGAAGACACTTCAGTCTAAAAATTTCAAGTTCCTCAATCTTAAAAACCAAAAGGCGATCCAACCAAAGCCTCCGCTGCTGGAGAAGTGCCAAAGATATCTTCGGAGAAGTCGAGGGCTTCCTCAAGCAAATGACCAGTCATCATAGGGGGAATCTTCTTGATGTAGCTGCTCCTCTTGACTCTGTCAGGGTACACCATATTCCTATACAATTGAGAATTACCTGGCTATTGACAAGCAGCACAGTGGCATAAAAACAACTATTTGTTAAATGTTTTTTTTCTCTCATCCCTTAAATAACAGGAAACATTGGAACCATTTGGGTTGCAAAATTCAACAATTTTGGTACATCTTTCTGCTCTTCTTATATGAAATTTAGTTCTTATAAACTACATACAGCAAAATTAGAGTTTTTTTTAAGAATAAAGACAATAATCACTATGATAATTTAGGCCCCATCCTGGATCAATGAATTTTAAAATTTTGGTAAAAGACCATCTGCTCACTTTCTGTAAGGCCAAGCAAAAAAAAAAATTGTTCTCAGCCATGTTTTTGAAAATTAAATGAGGCAGGTTTTTTTTTTTTTTTTTTTTTTTTTGAATGATATAAGAATGAATCTTATATTTTTGTCGGGTGATCAGGTATCACCGAATTTTAGCGGTAAAACTCATCAAAGCGCGAATAGACGGTAAAACTCATCAAAGCGCATTGATGAAAAGTTTTTACCGTCTAAAATCTAGGTGATAACCTGCTATCACCCGAAAAAATATAAAGATTTATTTCTTATCATTTAATTTTATATTTACAAAACAACAAAACAATGTTCATTAGACTTTATTGTTGTTCAGTACTGTGATCGAAAAATCACCTCAATTCTTAAAGGTGTTTTTAACCAATGAGAGAATCGCGCAAGGTGATCACGTGAAATAAAATTATAAATGATATAAAATGAATAAAATTTAATCATTACGTTTAACACGATGTTACCTTCGCCTATTTGTATCTTTAAGATACACAAAGTATACAGGACAGGTCTTTCCTAACAAAACCTTGTACACAAAAAAATTAATGTGGTGGGCATTGGTAGAATCTGCACTTAAAGATCCTTTATTTACACCTGCCAATAATATTTTAAAATACAATATCAGTAATTCTGTTCAGCAGCATGTTCCTGTGTAGAAAGCTTTTTTAGTAAGCATAAATAACACATGGCTGGTCAAATACAACACATGAAGAAACAACTTTCTGAACAGTTTAGTAGTTTTGGCACTCAGGGAGAAGGTATATTGCGATGTTGACTCGATTCCTGTTCGGTACACTCCGATTCTCATCTGGATTTTCAACACGTTTCAAGATTGAAATTGACTAGGGCTAACATTAACACTGTCCGATTGTCCGTGTCCAGTTCAATTTGTGATCAGACAAGTCATCTCTCAATGCACTTATCCGATCAGACAAAGTCACTTTTTAGCTTGTTTTATATCATAAACTGCAGCACTTTTCAAGTACAAGCTATAACTATAAGCACAAAACCATGATATAAACTGTCTTCATACTTATGAAAATTATTATAACTAAAGTTAATTAGTTTGGCTTTACAATCATTGTTCTGTTTTGTCTAATAAATATTTCTATAACTATTTCAGTCTTCACAATAAGTTAACAATAAAACTTCGTTTTTTTTTTGTTCAGATCGGACAAGTAAATATACATACAATGATGCAGACAAGTAAATTTGTAGCAGCTGTCCACATGGAATTAAGTTAATGTTGAGCCCTGTTACATACCTTCCAAATAAATTCGATTCATTACATCTACAGAAAGCATAACCCTTCGAAGGAATCCGTTTTTGATTTTCCAATTGATGCCCTCAACTGTGTACTTCGAGCTGTTGTATTTCGAGGGAATATCCATCCGGAACTAACGTGACCGTCTTGATTGATTCAAAAGTTTCCACGGATATTTTGTCACTTGTAGTTGCCAGTTATACTCCAAGGCATCAAAACATTACAGCCACATGTATCTGACACGACAGAAGTCCAATAAATGATAGTCTAATTCATATGTACAAGACACAACACACTTGTTCTAATATACTAGTAATTCCCATGATTATTTTAGCAAAACTTAGCACTTTATCAGCATATGTTAAAAACGCTTTAATGATACAGATCTGGATCTTCTAAAATTAAACCGCAAAGGACACGCAGAAATTCTCGGAATACTAGACCTTTTTTTACCGGAAAAAAAGAGATGCGCAGGCTGAGAACACTTATTTTTTTTTTGGTCTAATAGTTTCAATTTAGTGTCGGTAGCATATTTCAATGTTTTATATCCTGCTCTGCAGTCAAAGGGGGTCACTATATGTACAATTTGGGTACAGGACCACTTACTCTACATGACTGCATTTAGTTTTTCTTACAAATGAGTGGTTTTTTTTAAAATTAATAAATATTAATTTTTGGCAGTTTTTGTCCCATCCCCGAGACCCAAAGGGTGCAGGAATCCTGGACAATATTTTAGGTCCCCACTGTCCCAAAGAAGGTTTTTTTAATACCAAATTTGAAAGGAATTGGAAGGGTAGTTTTCAGGAAGGAATTTTAAAAAATTTTCAATTGTCATGCATGACGGTGTACCCTGACCAATATTGATAGGCCACTGGAGTGACTCAGGTGACTTAAAAAAAAATATCCAGATCATGTGACACCTTGTCACAGAAGGAAGAGGGCATGGAAGAGTTACTTATGTTCCCCATAAAACTTTCCCTAAATTAATTTCTGTCTAAAAATCAGAAATGGATATCCTTTCGATATATTTTCCGTAGTTTTTCAGATTATGTTGTTCTGACGAGATAGTCAATTATACATAACAGAAAAACCCTGCAATCACTATTATCAAAATGAAACATCTATATCTATAACTGACAAACAGCTTAGAGATCATTATTTTAGAAGAAAAGTCAATTATATATATATATGTACCTATATATTTAATGAAATCTGCCTCAACGACAGAGGCTACATCTGATTAGATAGACTCATTTTGATTGGGTATTTTGTAACTTATCCCCATCAGCAATCCTTAGATATTTCACTACTAGCCACCAGACATGGGGCGAATTACATTGAAAAGTAATGCATTACATTACCATTACTTCAAGAATTTAGCATTATCATTACCATTACCATATTTTTCTAAAGTAATGCATTACATTACCATTCTTGGGTCAAGTAATGCATTACCATTACATTACTTTTCTACACCCCCCCCCTCCCATCCCAAATCTCGATGAAAACTGTCTATATCACAAGTACATGCAACACATCAACATAGTGTCATGAACTACTATGTATATACAATGTACAATTTAGTCTTGGTGATTGCATTTAATAATTCATATGGAGTTTGGTAGAGAGAGAGAGAGAGAGAGAGAGAGGAGAGAGAGAGAGAGAGAGAGAGAGAGAAGAGAGAGACCTAAGCTTTTAATAGAAGAACCTGTGTAGTGTCTATCTAAACACAGTCTGTTGAGCACTGAGTTCTCCAATCAAGAACACTGTTTATACTATCACAAAATTACATGTATGTTACCACAATGTACACACACTAATTAAAGTCCCCTAAGGTGTGGTTTAAGCAGGTATCATAGTGGGACAAAGAAATTATTTAAATTACTACATCAAATAATTTTAAGATAATTAAGGATTTAAATCTTATGGGACCTTATGGGGACAAGGCATTGAAGTATACTTCAAAAAATACATGCTAGTGTGTACTTGCATAATTTGATTGAGCCTCAATTTTTGATTTAAATTTGCATTTTTAGTTTGGATTTCTTTATCCATTTAATGTTTATAAAATTGATATAACACAACTTTGAATGCATTGTCTCCTTTGTAAACAGTTCATTGCAATGGTTTCTTATAAATGAAAAGCATAAACAAATTATCAAAAGGATCACTCTCCTTGATGAAAGCTTGAATTTAAGTATATAAGGGATACTAAGAGAGGTGATGCCCCTTTGAAGAACAAAAGTGTTGAGTCTGTTAACAATAGGCATGTTACAGAGTCCATTTTTTTCACGAATACATTAATTATTAAAGACTATGGACAAATAATTTGATGGTGATGCCACATAGTAAAGAAGATGATTACTATATGTATATTTTAAATTATAGAAGTGCTCCAATTGTTTCTTTGTAAGTTTTCAATATTATATGGGTATTAATTAATGAAATAAAAATAATTAAGTGACCACACTTAGATAAATCTGTGTATAAAAATACTAATACCTTATAAAAGTAATTTAAATGTAATGCCAAATTAATGCTAGCATTACACCAAAAATTTTGAAAGTAATGACATTACCATTACATGTAATGCAGCTTTTAGTGCATTACACATTACTTGGCATTATTTGATAAAAATAATGCATTACCATTACCCCATGTCTGCTAGCCACATAACATTGCTTCCTCACTCCCCCCCCCCCCCCCCCCCCCAAAATTATGGGAGCTCCCCGATTAGTTTGATATATAAATATTCACAAAGCTGAGGACTTTCTAAATCATACAACCACGGCACTGACATCGTGTGAACAGGCGTGGTTTGCGATGATGACTACTTTGAAGCAAGCACAAAGTTTCTTTCTTCATCAACTTTATTGCAGTACTTGAGCGACATCTCAATCTGACTCCGCTTTGCACTTACCACAAAGTTTGTTCACAATAGTAGTGCTTTTGGGGTGGAGGCATGCCATTAAAGGTTGAAGCTGCTGACAGTGTAGGCCCCCATGTCCCTGAAGAACAGCCCAGTGCCCGACCTGAGCTTCTGGGAGGGAGCAATCCTCGATGATACAGTCTAAACCGTCGCATGTTGGTCCCCAAACACTGCTGCTGTAACACTGCTCCGATTCACTTGCCTGTCAGTGATGAAAAATCATATTTCAATGGTACAATTTATCAAAAACTATATCTGCTTACTACGCCATGCTCATTATGTTACAGTATATGCAATGTTACTCTTGTCAATTCAGCATATAAACTGAACTGTCCTTCCTGACTAATAAACCCACAAGGCACATTTTAATTTCGTTTGAATTTGATAACGTTTGATTCAACAATAAGTGTATCATGCATGTATCCGATCAAATCATGTATGTATCATACTAGATTGAATTATTTGATTGGAGGCTCGGGAGAATATAAACTTTGACAGGGAATATGAGTCCATATACCCTGCCAAGAATCCATATAACTATTAATGTTATTTGAAGTATACATGTATTCTGCATTTAAATCTTATTGAACAAGGATATTACAATGATCTGATACATTTCTGTCAACGTATCAAAAGTAATTAAAAAGCACACGCATTAAGCAGTAAATATACATGTATATTGTTATATGTTAAGGTAGCCCACTTCACCAACAGGTTTTTACTCTTCATGACAACACATCACAAGATGACGATTCAATGCTTTGTGAAATTGTTTTGCTTCATTAACATTGTAGTATATCATCATAGCTCAGTAGGTAAAGTGTCGGCTTGTAAGTCGCAGGTCCCGATTTCAAATACACCAGAGAATTTTTTGTTTCATATATCTACCAGGGTTCAAAATTAAGTGGAAATACTCGCTAAATGCGACCATAAATATATTTTAGCGAAATGTGCATTGCGTCATATCCTCGCAATTTATAGCGAACTTCATCTACCGACTATTCCAGATTTCTGTTGTCAGTCAGTTCCGGTTTGAATCATTATTTTCTTAAAATTCCTATCGCTAAAGCGCTTGAATGATGCGCAATGACCTCAACGTTAATTTAACAAAGATATAGTCAAATTGGTTGTCGTAAACTGTCCGTGTTCTGATAAAAAAATCCACTGGACTTGACAACTCTCTAGAAAACGTCGGTCCAAATGAATTATCAAAAATATCGGAAGTGATCGTAATGTTTTAGAATCGGAATCGAGATGCAAGGTGAAGGTCACTTAGAAGAAAAAATGGCCGCGTGTTAAGGTCACGTAGGAATACTTGTCGTGGTAACGTTCCTTTTGCAACCAGGAGGTCGTGATTTTCCATTTACCGCAGCTGTGTCACACCATATCCCTCGTCAAACGCTCGGCATTTGTTGATATGCGAGTCAAGGGTCTTTAGGATATGACCTTAAAAGCGGAAGTTCGTGTCACGGCAAGCACGATTCATAAGAACCCCCAAAGCATTGTGGCCTATTATTTGTGGTGCTTTACCTATAGCGGACGACGCCTCAATGTAGAGGGAAATTCCTAAACAAGCGACCTTTCATCAGTGGTAAGAAAAGAAAACAACTCTATGGTGACAAACGCGTATTGTTACCATGATTACGATATTGTTTTATTAATAAATAGAAAGCTTAATGACAATAGCCAAAACACATCAGTTTTACCGATAGCACAAGCCGCCTAGCCATAAAATAGGTTCAAAACCGAGGGCGATTCATGATGGTTGTGAAATTTATCCAGAAATTTATCGCAAATTTGCAGTTGAGTTACAATTTTTGTGGATCAATGATATGATGAATCTCAGTCTAGATAGCGGTTTATCTTTGCCAGAAACAGAGTCAGGAGAACATTGTCTTTTTAACTATTGTACCGGCTTGAATAAACATAGGTAATCAAAGATTACAAAGCTTCACCTCGACGGGGCAACACCTTTATATGCACCATTATTATATTTATGCTTTATTTTACCCACAGGATTTTCATCCATTACACTTTATCATATTAACACAATACTTAAAAATTATTCATAATGTACATAATATAACACTATATATATATTTAATAATACATATATATGATTATCTATTATAATATAGGATAAATTGATATAAATTAATATATTATATAAATCATATTATATGATATCATTGATATTATATAATATTATACTATGTAATAATATATATAATATTAATAATTTAATTTACTTTTACAAGCAATTTGATTGGCTGAAATACGATTGAGCAACATCAATTATTTAGGATAATCTAAACTTGCTCTTTGCTTGACGTCTAGAAAATGACGTACACAATGCATTGGACGTTATTGTTTCCACTTTGTTGCTACGATCAAAATTCGTCGCCTCATTCAAAATCCTTAATTATTCTCGCAAGTTACTCATCACACAAAGTTAAATACAATTTTTAAATTAAATTATAAGGAATTGAAGCTAATTTTGACCTATGTTATCCGATATATCTAACTTGGTACAGTTTACGCTAAATATAATCCGCTTTGCGATTATAAAGCGTTAAACTGCACCAAGTTAGATTATTACGGATAACATAGGTCAAAATTAGCTTTCATTCCTTAAAAATATCGTTAATCTTACATACCATATCTATTATACCATATCGTATGATATCAAACATCAAAAACAATATTGTATCATACCATATTGTATCATATATATCGTATCATACCATACTGTATCATACCATATCGTATAAATTGTTGATATCAAACATATCGTATACCATATCGTTACATATCATATTGTATTCATACCATATCAATATAATATTGTATCTATACCATATCGTATCATACCATAACATATCATACCATATTGATTCAATAAATATTGCATCATAACCATATCGTATAATATCCTCCCATATCATATAATATCGTATCATAGAATATCATAATTGCAATAATACCATATCGTATCATACCATATTGTATAATATTGTATCATACCATATCGTATCATACCATATTGTATCAATATCATATAATATCGTATCACACCATATCGTATAATAACATATCATATAATATTGTATCATACCATATCATATTGTATAATACCATATCGTATCATACCATATTGTATAATATTGTATCATACCATATCATATCATACCATATTGTATTATACCATATCATAAATAACGTATCACACCATATCATTATAACACCATATCATATAATAGCGTATCATACCTTATCATATTCATACCAATCATCTATCATACCATATCGTATAGTATAGTATCGCATCATACCATATTGTATATAATTGTATCATACCATATCGTATAATATCATATTTATACCATATCGTATAATATCATATCATACAATATCATAAAATATCATACCATATCATATAATTTCAATATAATATGTCATACAATATCATATAACATCATATCATACCATAATCGTATAATATCGTGTCATACCATATCATATAATATCGTATCATACCATATTCATATAAATCTTATCATACCATATTGTATCATACTATAACATACCATATTGTATCATACCATATTGTATAATATCGTAACATATCAAACCATATCGTATAATACCATTATCGTATAATATCATACCATATCATATAACATTGTATCATACCATAATATATAATTCATATCATACCATATTTCTATCATACCATATTGTATCATACCATATCGTATAATATCGTATATACCATATCATATAATATGATCATATCAAACCATATTGTATAATACCATATCATATTAATATTATATCATACCAGCATCTAAACTACTCAAATACATTTAGATCACAAGACGGCATTCTTAATCTAAGTTTGATGAAAATTGAACGAGCAATAACTCAAATATGCCTATTCAAACAACATCACACTTCCAGCATCCGAAATCTACATCTCAGATTCAGCATTTCTTAAGTCGGTATCAACCCAATAAACCATCCATGAGAGTTTGGTGAAGATGGATAAGTAATTATTAGAAGATAAAACTGAATAAGCAATAACCTCAAATATGCCTATTTAAACAACACATCACATCTCCAGCATCGAAACCTACAGCTCAGATTCAGCATCATCAAGTCGGTATCACCAGACAGACTATCCATTGAGTTTGGTGAAGATTGTACAAGTCATTATTTAGATATGGTTAGACTGAACAATATACCTATTTAAACAACATCTCCAGCATCCGAAACCTACAGCTCAGATTCAGCATCTTCTAAGTCAGTATCACCCGATAAACCATCCATGAGAGTTTAATTGGTGAAGATTGGACACAAATAATATTTTAGATAAGATTAAACTGAACAAACAATACTCAAATATCCTATCTAAACAACATCACATCTCCAGCATTCCGAAAACCCACAGCTCAGATTCAGCATCATCTAAGTCGGTATCACCAGACAGACTATCCATGAGAGTTTGGTGAAGATTGGACAAGTCATTATTTAGATATTGGTTAACTGAACAATATACCTATTTAAACAACATCTCCAACATCCGAAACCTACAGCTCAGGATTCGGCATCTTCTAAGTCGGTATCACCCGATAAAACCATCCATGAGAGTTTGGTGAAGATTGGAAAATAATATTTTAGATAAGATTAAAACTGAACAAACAATACTCAAATATGCCTATTTAAACAACATCACATCTCCAGCATCCGAAACCTACAGCTCAGATTCAGCATCTTCTTAAGTCGTATCATCCGATAAACCATCCATGAGAGTTTGGTGAAGATTGGACAGTAATTTTTTAGATAAGATTAAATGAACAAGCAATACTCAAATATGCCTATTTAAATAACATCACATCTCCAGCACCGAAACCTACAGCTCAGATTCAGCATTTTTCTAAGTCCGGTATCACCCAACAGACCAATCCATGAGAATTTGGTGAAGATGGACAAGTAATAATTTAGATATGATTAAACTGAACAAGTGATACTCAAATATGGCTATTTAAAAGAAAATCACATCTCCAGCATCCGAAACCTACAGCTCAGATTCAGCATCATCTAAGTCAGTATCACCCACAGACCATCCATTAGAGTTTTGGTGAAGATTGGACAAGTAATTATTCAGAATAATTTAAAACTAAACAAGCAATAACTCAAATATGCCTATCTAAACAACATCACATCTCCAGCATCCGAATCCTACAGCTCAGATTCAGCATCATCTAAGTCAGTATCACCCGACAGACCATCCATGAGAGTTTGGTGAAGATTGGACAAGTAATTATTTCGATATGACATTATAGCAAACTTGTTCCAAAAAACTTTAACCATCTCTAATAGCACCATCTCTTACAGCATCCGAAACCTACAGCTGATAATCAGCAATCAAGTGTGTGTAGTCCTTCAGAATCACTCGATACACCTTCCATGCAAGTTTAGTGACAATTAGACCCGTCATAATTTAGAAATAACCACAATAGTACACTTGCCAAAAACTTTAACCAGCACTAACATCCTTATTTTCCTCCAGCATCCGAAACCTATAGCTCAGATTCAGCATTTAAGTCTATATATTCCTTCATTACCCCCAGAAGCATCATCCATGCAAAGTTTGGGAAAGATCGGATCAGTAATAAGTTAGATATAAGCATAAATGCACACTTGCTCCAAAAACTTTAACCAGCACTAACAACCTATCTTCATCCAGCATCCGAAGCTATGGCTCAGATCAGTATTTAAGTCTATGTATTCCTTCATTACCCCCAGAAGCATCATCCATACAAGTTTGGGCAAGATGGACCAGTAATAAGCAGATATAGGCATCAATGCCACACTTGCTCCAAAACTTTAACCAAGATGGACGCCGACGCCGACGCCGACACCGACGCCGACGCGCAGGGTATAGCATAAGCTCCCCCCGACTTCGTCTCGGAGCTAAAAATGAATGAAATCGTTTATATTGATATTGAAAATTCTTTTACAGGTATATCTTTTGAATAATTTCTGAAATAGCTAGTGATTTTCAATTTTGCTAGTAAAAATTTTTGGCACTAGCTAAAATTTTGCTTGTGGTAATTAAAGTTTAATTTTAAACCCTGTCTACTGAATTTTTTTTTGAAATCATATATTTGGCACCCAAAATTCCATATATTCCACCTTTTTGGCATGTATACTTATCACATCTTTTATTAATTAAATCATTTTGCTGTTTTGAGAAACTTTTTCCAGATGTAGTGGGCCACCTTAATGCAAAACATTTATTCATTTTTTTTCTTCCCAAAATACATGTGCATGCCAAATTTGAATTTCATGAATTTAACACAAATATATTATTACAACCCCATTCCACTTCTGTATACTTACTAGGCCCCCTACAAACATTTTCTGTAAATTTCACAAACACTCCATTTAGAAAAAACCCATATGTTTTAAAAAGGTACAACTACCCGTAGTGTTTTGTTTATTATTTTTTTTAATATTTTGGGGGGGGGGGGGGGGTTTTTACAAAATTTGATAATAAAAATCAATGTGTATAACAGCAAATTGGTCCGTGACTTTAATCCCAATTGTACAGTGGAAAAACATAATAATGAGAACATAAACTCCCATAAATGTGCATGTATATCAGTTTGCAGCATGTTTTTGCTTTTATCTAATTATCAGAAAAACATTTTATTGTAAAAAAGGATATTTAAACTTGGGGTCAAGTATGCACTTTTTTTCATGCAAAACATTACATGTGGGGAGGGGGAGGAGGGAAATGAGGTAACTGAACAAAAAATATATGTTATTCATATGTAAAGCATGGGGAAAATTTACGCGCTTATAGCATGACCACATAATTAGTGTAAATTTCCCCCATGCGTAATAACCACTTTTACAGTAAAGGATTATTATACATGTATGAATGACTTCATTTTAAATACATCTTATTTCTAAATATTAAAGCATACCTTCTTCTAGATAACATCATGTATTACATAATTCTGTATAGATAAAAACTTGTATGCCTGTATAAATGCACCCTTCTATATCTGCATGTAACGTGATCGCTTATCAGGTTTTGTGTGTATCATTATAACAGCTTATCAGGTTTTGCACATACTGTATTTTGCATCACATCCCATAAAATCATGTGTATCCTATCATATTGTGGATCAGTGTCAAGAGTACATGTACTATGATACTAAGAACAGCCAATTACAACTTAATTTGTTCAACATATTCTACACATTTGGCTTTATTGTGGTTCAAAAGTAATATCCTTCATGAAGTAATATCATATGAAATATACAGTGTACATAAATACAAGTACATGTACAGGTATTATTTCTACACCTTTGTAGAGAAAGCATATCATTTCTGACAGGTGTTGTTATTACCTGGAGAGTAATGACTTCCACCTTAGCATGGTCAAACAACAGGCAATTGAAAGAGCCATAGACTCCATCATTTACATAGTACATCATGACAGGTCCCTGAGTGTCCACGGGGGCATCATCTACAAAAGTCATCTGACTGTCATTAACTATTCCAGATTTATAAATCAGTTGTCTTCTGTGTCTCAAGAGAATGACATGAACTCGAGCTTTGATGTCTCACCATTGGTCTTTTCATTGGTCACCACTCTCTTGGCAATGATGTTGACAGTAAGAGTGAAAGCAGAAGCTACAAAGTATCTCCCTGGTTCAGCAATGATCTCCACATCGGAAGAAGCTGGGAAGTGCTGATCTAGGGCCTCATTGATAACACTGGCGATCTGTAAATCAACAAAGAAAACAGTGACAGGATGCCATTGTGAAAGTCTTCCAAATTAAACACAAAGTGAATCCCTATCCCTAACAGAAAATTGCTGTATGTCCATATGTTCTACAGAATAAACAAGAGCAACGCAAACGTAACAATACACACCCGTCATGGCCCACACAGTGGTAAAACCACTCTTATGCATTTTGACCTTTCACCAGTGACCTTGGCTCAAGGTCAGCTGAACAATCTTTAGTTTCTCTAGGAACAAATCTGTTGGAAATATTATTGAAAAATCCCCTCACTTCATTGAAAAGGTTATCGGCCTGGACAATGTTAAAACCACTATGGTGCAGTGCCTTGCCTCAAAGGTCATGACAATTTTTTCCTTGGGTCTAGACCCCAATTCTGTGAAATATTATTCCCATCATGACTCCGTGAAAACTTAATGGTCCGGACAAGGTTTAAAACCCACTATGTCGGCATTGTGACCCATTGACATTGGACCCAGTGACCCTGGCTCAGGTATGCATTTCGCTTGGGGTCTCAGATCCAACAGATTCTTGTGAAATATTTATTCCAATTCCATTTGACTCTTCGTGAAACTTATGTCGGACAGGTTTCAAACCACTATGTGCATTGTGACCTTGACCATTTTGACTGACCTTGGCTCAAGGTCATGACTATCTACTGTGGTCTAGACCAACTTGTGAAAATTATTCTCCATGCCATGCTTGACAGTTGAAAACTATGTGTCCAGACAAGATTAAGACTACGATGTGCTGTTTTTTTGACTTTGACCAGTGACCTCGTTTCAAAGGTCATGACACTTTCTTGGTCTGTCATGACAACAATTCTATGAGTTTATTCCCAATCCCAGCATTCCACAAAGTATGGAAACCCGATCATGGTTAAAACCATTAAGTTGTGTAGTGAACCGACCTTTGACCAAAATAACCTTGATCATGCAAGGGTCATTGACATTCTCCTTCAGTGTCCAGTTGGCAACAATTTCTGTGAATAATATTATCAAATCTCAAAGAGCAGAACCTCAGAAGAGTTTGTGGCCCGGACAAACTCATTGCCAAATGTTACTATTAGGTTGTGTTAGTTGAACCTTGACTTTGACCACATAACCTTGGATCAAGTAATGACACTTCCTTAGGTCTAGGAGGCAACAATTTGTTGAAATATTTTGTCATCTACATATAAGAGGTTTAGGAGTTATGGCCTGGACAAACTCATTTTCGGATCGTATCGGACGCGTAACAGACAATGCCAGTAAGATCATCAAGTACGGTTCCCGTCTGAAGATGGGTGGTATAAAACTGCTCAATACTGGAATCATTATTTAATTCGTTGTGAGTGGGGCCTAATGGTTCGTGGGGATTGGAACAAAATTTTGCTAGGTTCAGTTGGGGACGTTATCTGATGGTCGGGTCATGAAAATAATGCGAACAGCAAATAATTATATTTATAAGATAAAAGGAAATAAAGCATGTTCGTAGGGACATAAATTTGTGGGAAAGGCGTGAGCCACGAAATCCACGAACATTGGTCTCCCATGAACAATGTCGATTCCACAGTATTCCTCTTACAAAACTCTGAAACCCTTTCAGTGCAAGTGTAATGTGTGTAACAAATAAGAAACAAGCTTTAAGTACACTATGAATTAATGGAGACAATAAATGATTTGGCAGATGTCTCTAAAATCAATCCCAACCAGCTTTTACTATTACTAACAACTTCCCATAGTTTTTTTCCTGGAAAATCCATAAACAAATGAAATGCACTATCCAGATGACAACATGCTATGACACACGGACAGACAAACAGATCGGTAAAAAGGTATATACCCCAACAACTTCATTGCATGAATTATAATAAGCAAGTTTTCAATGACCATTTTGATCTGATATTTAGAATTTATCATTTAAGCCATCCTCATCTACATGTAAAGCTCTATGATACATACTGCACTGAATGGAATCGGTGAAGACTGTTGGCCTGGAAATCCTCCTCCAATGTCAAGCAAGGTCATGTTGAATCCCATGGCAAGGGCAAGGTCAAAGACATTACGTGCCTGTTGTATGGCTACAGCAAAAGCTTCTGCCTCTTCACATCCACTGCCCACATGGAAACTAAAACACCATATATCAATGTATGAATCTGTGTCAATAGTAGCAAGCAACAAGTGGCCCATCAGGCTGCTCGCGAAGAGAGTTCTAATGGTAGCACGTGTACAAAATCCAAAGTTTGGGCTACATCATTTACACTCATTTTCTTTTGTTCGAGTCACTTGACTTGCAAGACGTTGCCGTAACACATTTTTTTTAAACTCGTATCAAAATTTATTCTCACTGACTAGCGTTCAAAAACTGGGCATTCAGGTTTTTCCCTTGTAGAATTACACATTTTTTGAAAAGACCTGTTTACAGTTCAGACTTTGATACAAAGTTAAATGAAATAAAATATCAGAGATTATTTACTCCATTCTGTCTGATTGATTTTCTAGATTATCCCTAATCTACAGGACACAATGTCTGGTAGTTTTTTTTACCCTCTTTAGCAAATCTGTGTGCTGCAAGATGTTTTGACAGCTGTCTGTACACATCAAGATAATTTTTTTATTCTACGTGCCTGTTATGGATAGATCCATACATGAAAGTATATACTGGTTGTGCTTGTCTCAACATACAGCATTAACTAAATCCAATTGAAAAATCCCATAAAAAATACATACAAGTTGAACTTTGATATCTTGAACACTGATTCGAAAGTCTTTAAAATATTTTTTACCCTCAATATCTCAAATCCACAAATATCTTTAAGTTTTTTCTTGGCCCCATCAAGTTTGAAATAAAACTGTCTGTATAAGCTGGTTGAATACTTTTCCTCAGTGGGTCATCTTACATGAATTACACAACGTCCTATGAATGAGACAAACTGCACTTACCTGACCCCCTGCACCCCCACCATGACCATTGAGCTCTATGGGGGATGTGTGTGTGTGAATGTGTGTGGGGGTGAATGAGACAATCCTGACCCCCATGACATTGAGCTCCAAGTTGCGAGCCACCTCCAGCAGAGACCACGCTTTGTCTGGATGGCAGCCATATTTGTTCCCGAGCTCGCACTGAACCTTGAAGTTGGAGGGAGGGAGAATTCGCAGAACCAGCCTAAAGGTCACAAAGAGGAGAGTCTTGATAAGATATAATTATAATCTGTATATTATAAACTCTCCCAAATGAAGTACTGGCTGTAAAAAGTGGGCTTTTTTGAGTATTACTATTTTCCTGCCTTGCAAAAAAATCCACACCAATTTCAAGCTAAAAGAAAGAACCCCTTGTTTCCTTGACCTTGATCCCAGTTTGCAAGTCCCAATATCCTTTCTGATGATCCCATGTCTTTATCAGTCTTGGTTCTAAATTTATGAAAGTTTTTATAATCAAGGTCACTGGAGATATTAGTTTGTAGGCCACATCCTTTTAATACATCTAAAGAGTCCATGTATGTATCAATCCTGGTTCTAAAGTGATACAATTTCTTTGACCAAGATCAATGTCAGCGGAGATCCAAGTTCCTTTTATCATTTCTGAAGGTCCAATATCTCTATCAAATCCAGTACAGATACCAAATGAGTTTCATGTTCAAGGTCACTGAAGTCACTTGACCCTGATACTAATCTGTAGATCCCATTATCCCTTTAACATTTCTGAAGATCCCATCTCTCTGTCTTAAGTAATAACAGTTTTCTGTCCTAAGGTCAGAGGTCAAGGCTACTGGAGTTATTTGACCTTGATACTAGTTTATAGGTAGTGTCATCCTCATATCATTTCTGAAGGTCTTATATTGGTATTAGTCCCAGTTTTAAAGTTATACCAGTTTTTACATGTATGTTCATTGACAGAGGTCAAAGTCACTGGAGTCACTTGACCTTAACACTAGTCTGTAAGCCCCATTAGACACTGGATTGTAAGGCACATCATTCTCTTCTCATTTCTGAAAACCTCAGGACTTACTCTATCATATATGTCAATTGATATCTGTTGAATTTTGGAAAATAATAATCACCCCTCCACCTATAGACTTCTATGATAAACCACACCTCTATTTGATCCTCCCCAAAATGTATCCTAACCCCTTCAATCTAAAAGCTAATACATTTCTGCACATCTAGGTATATTGGCCTATCATATCCTGGACCATCTCATTCCTTCATCAACAGGTTACAGAGAAAAGTTGCAAGCAGTTTTTGGTGTGAGAAAGAAGCGGAAGAACCGAGCAAAAACATTTACATGTATTTAATTTTATTTTAAAAGTCTTTAAACTTTGGAAAACTTGCCCTAACCAACCAAATAAAACCTAACATTGTAAACCCATGCACAAATTTACTCATGGATGCAGTAAATATCTCACACATCTGTTACCTGATAATTTACAAAATTATGATTGTACCCTTAATTGTGGAGTTACAAACACATTAGGTTAAGCTGCATAGTTTTTCTTGAAACTTACCTAGCCTCTGGGAACAAGGCCTTGACTTTATGGAGCTCATCCTCATTGTCAAAGGTCATCATGTCCACATGCTTCTTGGCAGCATACTTGATGTAAGAATTCTGCTTGCATGGATTAGCATAGATGATTCTGGAGGGATCGACTCCCAAATCCAAAACTTTCATAATTTCAGCCTGTACAAATTTCAAGAAATATTCCACTGAAGTTCACAAATTCTCAACTTAAAATTACATGAATATATACATAATTTTGTACAGTATTCTTCCAGGGATGAAAATTTGCTGATTTTTTTAGGGGCCAACCCCCGATAGAATCTTAGAATCTATGGTGCCCACATTGAAAACAAGTAGTCCAATCTATAAATTGATGATTTGTTACAACAACGAGAGAGATATGTAAATTAATCTAACCAAATGAAAACGTTCCAGTGATGTCATAATCATCACATGCATAATAGCTTCACATATTTAACAGCTGCTGCTGATTTACTTCAACTTACCAAAACTTTGAATTGAAACTGAAAGTATTACAATCAGAATTTTATGGTCTCCTTATGGTCTCCCAAGTTGGCAATCAGAATAAGATTTTTAGGGGTACATTGAGTATATTGGTTAGTTGGTGAACACTTATTTACAGCCCTGTACTCATATTTCAAATAAATAAAAAAGCTTTTTTACTGAATGTGTTAACAAATATAAATATCTAGGTGTAATATTTTCCTCCTGTGGTTCACTCAAGGCTGCAAAATCTGATTATATAACAAACGCTATTTTAAGACCTCATTCAAACTTTAAAAAGGCATCAAATCTTTAGATCCACCTATTAAAATGCTCAAGATTACATCTTTTTGACCATTTGATTAAACCTATTGCCTTGTATGGCTGTGAGATGTGGGAGATAATCTCTTCACGCATGCTAGAAAAAGACAGACATCTGATCATACATCTTCAAAGATTGGGAGGCAGAACATCTGAACATTAAATTTTGTAAGCACAAAATTTGGGTGTTGGGGGAAAAAAGTACCTATTCAGCAATAATTTCTGAACTGGGCAGATACCCAATGTTCTGTTCAATATTACAAAGTATCCTAGTTTACTTTATTGGCATAGACT
Organism: Ostrea lurida; assembly: GCA_903981925.1. Taxonomy (NCBI): domain Eukaryota; kingdom Metazoa; phylum Mollusca; class Bivalvia; order Ostreida; family Ostreidae; genus Ostrea; species Ostrea lurida. Next base: position 18,284 of record CAJDSM010014787.1, read on the forward strand.
GGAAAATTGTTCAGCATCATCACTGTTACATAGTGCTTATACAGAAAATATCAATTTATATTCAAATCATATTAATTGCTGGTACAATGGGGATTTTGATATCTAACTGCAAATCTATCAAACTATCATCTTTCAAAAAACAAATTAAGAATCATAAAAGAAAACAATTTTTACTTTACTGGTCAAAACAATGCGAAGAGTGTCTTAAATCAGGAAAACTATCTACATATTATAACTTCACTATGGGAAAGTACATGTTTGTAAAATCTCTAGAATTAAGGAGAACTTTATGTAGATTCAGAATAAGTGTCCATGACCTAAGAATTGAAAGAGGTAGATAGGATATGCTACAAACAATACTGGTCAGAAATTCCTTTAGAGAGAAAGAAAATAATATGCAAATTATGTAATTCAAATTGTATAGAAGATGAATTACATTTCCAATCCCTTACTGAATGTCCATTATATACTGTAGAGAGAAATATGTTTTTTCCTGATTTATCAAAGCTCTGCAAGAACTTTATATCTTTATCAAACAAGTATATATTCCTATGGTCGATGATAAATGCAGACAAAGCTGCAATCATACAACTATGAAATTATTTAGTTAAAACATTCAGAAAAAGAATTGATTTTGTAAAATTGAACAAATGTATCTAGTCTGTTATCCATATGTTGATATACATTTATAATCACAGTATTGATATTGTACATTCATCTCTGTATACATCTCATGTTGTAATTCACAATATGCTGTATCCACATACATGTAGGTTGTGATTGATATTGTAATTTTTTCCCCTTCTTTTTTTTTTTTTCTTCGACATTTTTTTCTTTATGAACTGTTACTTCTATTATGCTCTAGCCAAAATTGGAACAAACTCATTTTATCTTATCAACGCTTTAAAATCCTCTTTCTTATCTATGTACAACGACAAGCACAACTAAATCTAACAAAAATAGTGGCCAATTTTTAATTACTGACCTTGCTTGCACAGTCAAAATTAGTTCCCATATCTGCCAACAGCTTCAGTACAGCATAGTCGTCATTGCACTTCACAGCTAAAATTACACACTAAATCTAATCATTCAACACAAAACATAAACTGTTCAAATTCCATTTGTTATCACAAAATTTATACAACAGGCCTGTAAGCCACATTGCTCACTTTTTAAAAGTTCTAAGATGGATGAAGAGGGAGAAGACGAAATTAAAAGGCGATCAGAAAAGTTCATATGAGCAATCAGAAATCTGCAAAAACTAATATCAAATATATTCTTATATTAAAAGGTGAAGCTCCAGGGTGATGGCGTAAGATATTTTTACCATAAAAGGGCATGACCCTTGGCAGTGTCTCTTTCCAAACTTGGTACTTTGTGACAATATCCCCGAGGTCACCAATAAAGAATGCATCCTCCTTTTGCTGAAAATAAACACAGGACTCGATAAAATACACACCTATTATCTCAACAAATAACTAACACATACACTGATAAAACAAATAAGTACCATCAATTTCATTAATTCACAATATTACCTACCCACAACATCACTTGTATAATCATTTCCTATTCTTCCCAGTTTTGTTCCTAATTGCACACTATCATATAAATAACCATTTTAGCGAGACACAAATATAGCGACTGCTTCCATTAAAATTGGCAACATATTTAGCAAGACTAATATTAGTTATGATTCCAGGTAAAGTGATTATTACCTACTTGCTTCAGAACTGTATATTTATCACTTTCAACTAGATTTTGACATCAATACACCTGTCACAGCTCGGTCAAGATCAAATGGAAAAGTTCCAATATTCAGTTTTAGTTACTTCATCTTTCTCACCAATACATTTACATGTAATGCCAAATTCAAATACTCCCTACAAATTTTGCTTATACAGTACTAATTAACAGTCAAACTGTTACATGATTTACATAGCAAGTGTCTCAGTGATGTTCAAGTAAGCAAGATGTTATTATCATAAAACATTTTCACTTCTTGGAACTAACATCATCCAAGGAAACATATTTGCTTTCACCCCCCCCCCCCTCAAATAATTTTCATTTCTGTATAGCATGGAAAATAATCACTTGATCACTAGCTATTAATTTACAGTTAGTGAGGTAAATAAAACCTTTATTGCATGGCTTCTTGGGTACCAATCAACTGTTGTTCCTGTTGTTAGGGAAGGAGAGCTGGGATGCTTGTTGCCAAAAGGCTTTAAAAGTAAAAAATGTTCATGGTCTTCTCCCCTTCCTGTGGACAACAGTTGGATGGTACACAAGAAGCCATACAAAAAGCATATACTGTTCCAATACTGTGTTAATGCCCTCACCTTAAATAATGGTGAGATGGTAAAAATCAATCCCATCATGAACCTCTTGCTAATTGAAGTATCATATTAATTTAACTTTACAAAGTTTAAAAGAAAACAAAGTTAGATTTACCTCTTGGTCATTGAGGTTAGCCTTCTCCTCTATAAGACTCTTGATGGTTCGTTCATAGTTGATCATTTGAACAGTTGTGTTGTTTCCAATGTATTTCTTCATTTTGATTATCAAAAGTTATACAAACAATCTAAAATGAAACAGATTTCACTTCTGTCAACTTTTTACAGCCTCTCTTTTATTTCAAACACATCACAAATGCCAATTCTAAATCCACATCTGATATTCAATAAATCTGATAGACTGTTGCCTGTCAACATGGTTAATGGTGTAGTGGATGTTATACAAATAGTCAGGAAGAAAAAGACAAAGAGATGTATGTAACAAGTGATGATTGGGGTATTAAATGATGCTGGTAGTTTTTGTTATTGGTGGCTAATGTGCTATAAATCTGTCATTTAAGTTTTGCCAAAAAAAAAATAAATAAAACAACAACAAACAAATGTGGGAACTCTAGAAAGACCCACCGAAATGAGCAGCACATATTTCTTTTGGCAGCATTAGACCAAAATTAAAGTACATTCACATAAAGATGCTACGATGTTAACAAAAAGAACTTCTTAAAAATATTCTAGATCTATTTATCTTTTAAAGGGGCATAGACACGTTATGAGCTAAAATGTTCAAAGTTTAGATTTTCAATTTTAATGTTTACAATGCTCACTTACAGATGAACGTCCCTCATAAAACTTGCAAGAGCTTATGAATCGCAGAACAGCCTGTATTCACCTCGTAAAGAAATAAGGTTTGAATGTACGTAGACCTCATGAAACGATTTGACAAAAATCAACCAAAAAAAAGATTTTAAACAAAAAAAAACGGGGGGGGGTAGTCTGTTCAACTTGATCAATGGTGCACCAATATTTCTTTTCGACGATCACTAACTGCATGAACTTTTTAAATGAATCATTTTGCTTCTCTTCGCGGATTGACTTACTATGGGTAACAATATCCCAAATATACAGAAGCATTTGTAGATAACTGAAAGATTTTTCTGTTGAATAAAGATATTTATAAAAATACATTTATACGAGCTCCAAATGCAACAATTCATCAATTGATGCACGCATAAATTGAATTCTTTCAATCACTTATTAGAATCTCATTCAATGAATAAATAACGCACACAAGTCAATGGTATTGCTAACCTCTCATCAATGAATGAATGTGCATGGTTTCAATTCAATATGCTGATCACCAAATTCGGAAATAATGCGCCAATCAACCATTTGTCAAGGTATTTTTTGATATTGATGATTGATATATTCAGATTGTCACTTGATTGATATGTTCTGTTAAAATCAGTATACCGGAATTGCCTTTTGGAATTACGCATTGGGTCATTGTGAGTATTCTTACTGATTAGAATATGTATGATGAGAATTTAATTACCGATATTTTTTAATGCGGTGAATTACGTTCTGTTAAAAACATAATGCCACTTGCTTCCCCAATTAATCCCACATGCTGACCACGGCTGACAATATAAAACACATAACAAGTGTAATCCAAAGATTTCTTTAATATTTGAAGATATATTAAGTTTATTTATTGCGTGCATTAGATTAATGGCGCACTCTATTAGTTGATCAATTAAAAATTGCTTCCTTTTCATCACCTTGAATATATTTGAAGACTCTTCTTTATTTTTTATTGCTGTGATGTAACTTTATATAAAAATTTTATGAAGTAGAAAGTCAACAAATTCAATAGTCAATGGTATGGCGAAAACTTTTCGCAATAAAGTCAAGATATATTGCGAACGCATTCTGAACTGGCTATATTGTTTGTTTAACTACACATCGAGATATCCTTGTATCATCCGCATCTGACTGCTATTTGAGTGTGAACTGACTGTGACACCTTAGTTAATAACGACGAGAATATTTTTTTTTCTTTAATTTCTAATGGCGGGTGGGGGGTCAATTGATGCGTACGCAGGGCGTTTTGGCCGCGTCAATGCCATGAGAATCGACACTGCGCTCGGAACATCGGATTAACTTTTCATTTTAAAAGTACTCATCAGTTAAAGGTCAATCGACCCCCCATCCTTATTTCGATGGCCTAAGATATACCCCAGTTGAACGGCAGTAACCAGGGCTATAAGCGAATTCACCCAGGGCGAACAGGTAATCGGGTACGACAACCCCCGACTCTACCAGCAGGTTTATCCGGATTCTTACAAATCCATCACTCCCTTGTTTCTTTCTTTTTAACGTAAACTTCCGCCGTGTAGATGAAGCGATATGAACAAGTGGAATAACTTTTAATTCAGGGGGATACTATTGTGTTATTCAGGGGATTTTTATTGTTTTATCGTGTACCTGTCCATTATTAAATCGGAACAGAAATTCCGGCCAAAGGAAGAAAGATACTAGCGTTTCCGCGAGGTTCTCATTGTTATTGGTGAGTTTGAAACGTGGATATGCTGTGAATGTCGATAATGTCCGCCTGACACCATGCCTTGTTTGAGACTCACTAGCTGGGCTTAAGTAAAAAGGTCCTCTCGATAACAATATCACATTAAATGTTTCTTTTTTAAAATTGGCACTTTTGTTTAGTTTAGAAAAAACAAACACCAACAAATCATTTGTATTTAAACAAAAAAAAAAAGGTACGTAACATGTGATTTTTTTCACTGTGTGAAACCTTTGAACCTTCGTGAGTTTACAAATAGTCGTATCCCTATGTAATAGATCGCAACGACAGATGAAATGTTGGATCACTAGAAAGTAATGTTGCACATTAGCATGATGGAAAGTTGATCCCTTTGAACAAATTATTATAAATACCTGTCTTAGAACCAGAAACAGATTTCATTTGTGCGTGTTCCATGTATTGCCTTGATTTTGTTGTATGATAATGCAAAATGAGAATAACGATGATGGAGAAATTTTGCACCATTTGAACACGGGCAGGTTACATGGTTCATCAATAATGATTAGAATTGATATACTGAAATAATTGGACTAACCCAGTAACATAATGATATATACTGCTTTTTTGTATTAAAGGCGTGTTATGTTTTCTGATATCATCGGGTGGTTTATCCTTGAGGCTCTACATCGAGTTTTCCGTCCAGAGGGTTCTTTCTGCAGATGTTCTACCAGCAGAAAGTTGACTTCAAGGCCAGAACACCGTGGGATTCCAGCTAGTATCAGGTTGAGTGCAGGGTGTTTCCTCTGGTCCAGCGGACTATTCTATATTAACAGAGTTCTGAAACTTGGTGATGGTCGCATAAGTTTTAACATAGACCATCTTTCGGTCCAAATTGTCAGCAGATTTTAAATCCATGATATTATTGAACTCATTAAACATTATCAATAGTCTATAATCGCAAACATTTCACGCTGTCTAAGTTGACATATCATGGAGTATTTTAGGATGTAAACATTGTTATCTCCAGACAAAAAGAGTTACCATATACACCTGTTGATCTTTTATGTGAATCTAGATACTCATTAATGAATATTTTCATCACAGAGATTATGACCAATATATTTTTTACAGTTGATACATACATTTCTGTATCACGAATAAGGATCTGTAAATGGTTATTATTTCAACAATAAAGAGATCCATACATCTTCCTTTCCAGCCTACAATTATTATTTTACAGACTAGAATATCGGCTATCTACAATTCTTCTCCGTTAGTAAGAAAAACTAAGCGGCTTTGTCGATATAAGAAGCAGGAAGGCCTCTCGATTAAAAATATGAGTTAAATTTCATAGTAATCCTTTCGTGTCAGACGGTTCTGACATTCCAGCAGAGTGCCAACCCCCGATTTTGTGCAGAATCTTTCTCCGAAATTTCTAACGCACAATCCGGAGATCTCCAAGTTTGCTAAAGACAATTCCGATTCTTCAGTCGAACGGAAATTGTTCGGATGTCGGTACCATTTTAAATCCGCGAAGTCCACTGGACCCAGGTCTGGGGGGGAGGGGGTCAAACTTTGTTATAGGTTTAATATTGATAAAAAAAAAAAAAATTTAAATTAAAGCTTATTTTAGAATTCTATGACCACAGCATTGAAGCAAATGCGGTGCTGAAATTATATTAAAGAATAACTCTCGTTAAGTATGTATAGTCGTGATGTGTATATTTTAAATTTAATCTTCATTATATGCAAGTATAACTAAAATCAAAACTCTTATGTATAATACGAGGAGTCATAAGTCACTTTATGAATAAATGTAAATTCCATGATCAGGGGATAAGGATTTTGTTTCCAGGATTTGGTTGAGGGCCCAATATTCTAGTGAATATGATTATTGTCCTAATTCATTTGAAGAATTTCTTAAAATCTCTGCGTGAGTCATGGCTATAAAACTAAAGTGATATTTAAGGAAAAGAACAACAGAAACGGTACCATATACATCTTGTGAAATTATGCAAAGGGTGTTGACTCTAAGAAACTGTACAACCTAAATACCATATAGTGTCTATTGTTACATACACTTAAATGTTATAAATTATGTTTAAGTCTTTCCAATCAGTAAGGCATCTTTTAGGGAGGCATTTAAGTTTTACAAAAACGCAATTTTGTTTTACACTGTTTGCCTGAAAGTATATGTATTTAATGATTAGTTATTTGGTAAACTATGCAGAACTGGATAGCCTTGGTTAACCTAGTCTGTTTTGAATCTTATCTGTACTAGGCCCTTTGTAAGATTTATTAGCTCTTGGTGGTTTAAATAATGCTTTTGAATTTTGATCTGTAAGGCCCTTTTGTAAGAGTTTTATAGCTTTCCCAAGTTCATGGGTGCTATGTAAGGGGTTTTATATGTTGGCTTGGTAGCTTATAAACTAATTTACACTTTTAGATATCTGTTTTTGAAAATGGTTGGTTAAGATAGATTAGTAGATAATGATTAGTAGATGAAAGAAATAGATAAAATAGTTAGTAGATAGAATGAATTAGAAGATAAATGGATTAGAGTAGAATGATTAGTAGATAAAATAGATTAAAGGAACATGGGCACATATTGAGCTACATTTTATATTTGCATTTTTAATGTTTAAATATTTTCTTATGATCATCAATAAATTTGAAAGTCATTGTTGAGTTACAAAGAGATACACACTCACAATCTCTTGTTATGTAAACAAAGCTCCGTGCCTTGTTTATGTTTTATGTAAAGGTTTGCTTCACAGAAAATACTTAGTTTTAAAACAAAATTTGATGTTAAAAACATTAGAAACTGTATTAATTATGTTCAGAATGAACTTGTAATTTGAAAAAAATCTACTTTAACGGAACGTTATTACTAGCAATTCAATTTAGGCAAACAAAACATAGGCAACAAGCGATTTGTTCTACATTGCGAAGATGCAAGTGCGTATTCACTTGGTAAACCAAACAATTATGACCTGGTTCAAATTTTTTTGTTTACAACTGAGCCATGATAAT
>CAJDSM010014788.1:0-24937 GCA_903981925.1 Ostrea lurida
GTCAGCAAAGGATGCTTACTCCTACAATTGATGGAAACACGGAAACAGTCCGGATACAGAAGCAGTGTTTTACCTGATCTGAAGTCTTCGACAGCAGATATGTTTGTCGTCTTGGTGTCCTTTTCCTCATTCTTGGACTCAGATTTTTTATACAGGTTGTTCGGCTTTGGCATGCTTGCATTAAATCGGATCGGATCTGTAGACTTTCGTAGCTTTACCTAAAACAGTTGTAATTTTCAACTTGAATTATTGTATCATTTTTCTGAAAGCAATAGCTAACCTAAGTCAATGTGTTTTACTGATGTTATGCTAGAGTTTTCTCACCAATATATACACGTAGTCTAAGAACTAGCGCAATATTAATTATGTGTGCAAACAGGTCTCCACTGCAGTAGGTGGAGGTGTGCAAATTGTCCGCATTCAATATAACCAAACTTTCTTGTCAAGTACAAAATGCTTATCACTGTAAAGTAAAGGCTAATTTTGCGATTTATTATTTTATCGTTCGGTATTTCACGATGGTTTGAATTTCGTGGATAGCCTTAATCGAATCATTACATCAGAATGAACTCATACTCACAAATACATGTACTTTGAACAGCACTTCGATGATTGTATTTTCGCAATCGTTAGTATAATCGCTAATATAGCTCTTAAAATAAAACTCGAGCAAATATTCCCTCCTTAACAGGAATCACTGTCTAGTTTGTCGGGTATGTGAAATAATTAACTACTATGGAAAACATTATCCATTGTACTTAATTGCCTCACATACAAACGAATGAGACCACCATTACTCATATATATTTCAGATCAAGATGAAAACTATAAATCTACATGGCAATAAATCTATTACAGTTCTTTTGCATACAATGTGCATGGAGTGTGCTTCTAAATTTTGTATCTGTAATTCAGTCGATTACCAAGTGTTCTAAAGCGGTTTTTTTTTAAAAAGTCTTGCCCATTTTTTGGATCAGTCATGTAGCGATGGACGTATTTATCATCATGGGCCTCATTCTCACTAGATCATTTGATTTTACATATTCGTCTTCATTTATATACACTTTCATTGAATCATCCCTTTATTTACGAACTAAACACAGATTCTTAATCTTTCGGATGCAGAACATTCAATTGTGACGTCACCGATTTATGACTATGATTTCATCAATTTTCATTCTACATGTGTAACTATATGAGATTTACCGCAACATTTTTCATATAAATATATTTCATATCCTTGTTTGAAATTTACCTTTGGAATAAAAAGGATGCAAAGCACTAACGTTGTTGTAAAAATACACACAACCGATGTGAAGGCGAATTTTGTCGTCGGCCTGTCAGCGGGTAAAACAAACGTCACAGGAACACACAAGGCGCAGACGATCACTATGTTGTAGACGCAAAACCCGATGTATTTGGAATCATTTAGAGAGGGCACTTTGATGCGCCGTGTTTCCCAGGCCAGGAAAGTACCCAGGGCCAACAAAGCGCCCTTACTGATGTACTGGGCGGATAACCAGTACGACTGGTACTCGTTATAACACACATGGAAAGTTTCAATGAGTATTGTGTCGGAATCTTCAAGCTGAAATACAAGCATATTGTCTCATAAGAGGTAAGCATACCCTGTATCAAATTACCATAAAGTTTGATGAGGACAATTTGTATCGTATATAATTTTCATACTGTTGTATTCAATGACTTCAACGCATATCATGCGAGGATAACATGTCTCTATAAAATCTTTATGTACATGTATTCTAAATATCAGTCTGTTCGAAGATTTAAGGCGATTTATCATATTCATATACTTCATTTAATATGAATGGAAATAAAAACGTATGACACATAAAACAGTGGCGGGTCCAGGATTAGTCGAAGGGGGGGGGGGACCGGTCCGTTGAAAGGACAATAAGCTTAAGGTCTGGGATGAAGCCAAATTGGGGACCCAGGGGGCGAAGTCTCCGGAAGCTCTCGGGTTTTAGAGCTTTAAAGTTACTTTTAGAGGTTAATTTAGCTATATATCTATAAATAATAATTAAGTTTGGTCACCAAAAAAGGGGGAGGGGCGGGGGAGGGGGGGGGGCTATCTGCCCCGCCCCCCCCTCTGATCCACCACTGAAAAAGATCAATAAATTGGCAAAGACAAGCAAATACCTCGGCAGACACATTCCTCTCCAGTAGGCGCAGGGGATGAAAAATAGTCCAGACTGTTAGAAAGGCAACGTCCAATAACACAAGGACTCCAAGGAGACCGAAAAGATGGGCGTCTTTAATCGTCTGCTGCTCAATAAAACAGAGGAGTTCTGTTACATGTATAAAATACACAGCGTGATTTCTACCTATCCTATAGCTGATTAGTCTACAATAAAAAGAATAGTTATGCGAATCCTATTTATTTACCTTATTTTTGCATTAAAATATGTTCTGTACAGAAATTATGATAAAATCCTGATTAATGTCAAAGTTCTTTTATGAATACTAGTAAATCGATGAAATTGGATTTGAGGTATTTGGATATAGAAGACCTGCTGAATTTCCCATTCTAGCTTAAATTTTGGATCATAGAATAGCCAGTGATGTATTTGGTACCTTGGTAGGTATTGAATGGCTTGATACATGTACCTGTTTTTTCATGGAGTTAATTAAATTATTTCGCTATGAAACACATAATGAAACAAACTGACACGTGATAACACAATTACAGACAAAAAGATTGAAATGAACAAATGTAATGAACAATTTAAACAATGTTTTATTTACTTCGGACCAAAATGCGTCATAGTGTTAATATACTGAATGACTTTCCCAATATTTCCTGTGAATGATTACATTTAGGAGCGCTTAGAGAAGTTTTCAAATTGATTTTGAAATTTTTGCTGATTAAATCTGTCTTAGTAAATTATTATTGATCGAAGAATTTTCATTATTCGTGCAGAAAAAAACTAGCATGCAAATTCTATCCAGACAACGGAACGTTATTAGAAAAGAAAATCTAGTAGACATTTTCATGCTGCCATTTTCGTTTTTGAATATTAAAGAAGTTTTATAGATTTTGTTGTCATATGAATTCACTTAAATATTTCTTTCACAATTCGTACTTCAAATTTAATGAAGTTCATTTTCAGAATAACTCAGCAAAATAGATAAATTGGGTCAAGTTTGTACATATTTGTTTTGAACAGTTTTTTATATTGAATTTCTTGATGGACACACCGTGGGTCATACTTTGCTTTTGTATCTGAGGTCAGTGTTATGTTACGTTCAAGTTTGAGTGCATATAACTATTGCAAGCAATACCTAAAACAAAGAAATACAATAAAGTCCTACTTCATATTCTGCATAGGATTAAAAAAAAACACCGTATATTATGTTTCTGAAAATTAGTCTGCACCATGGATAAAAGTTGGTTTACCTTCTTCACAGAGCCTTGAGTGAACAAAATGTGAACTCTGAAAGTTTTGGAAAACAAGGCTCCAAATCCAAGTGTAAAACCAATGGAGACGATCCAGACATTTAGCTGAAATGTAATTACATACATTGATGACCAGGATTAAGATTTGTCAATATTAGGTAACGAATTCTACGCATAGACTGATTTATAGCAATATAGCGTGTATTATACAAACCTTTTTAGAACTTTTGTAGATTGTATATTAATTGTTTAAGAATTTCACATGCACATCCTCAAACAACAACTGCGCAGTGTTGTAATCTAGAAATTCCCATAACATAGAAATTTCTCCTTTGGGAAAGTGGGTCCTGGTTTTCAAAAGTGTCTTTGAACTGAGGCATATCTTAGTATGGTCTTAGGGCATGCTTAAGTCATAAAGCATGTTTTCTATTGAGTTCTAAGTTAAGATTCGTCTTAAGATAAGATTCGGTCTTAAAGGACGTCAAGCAACATGTCTCATGATGGTCTTAGATTGTCTCGAAAGTCATGATCATATTTCTCATGCTAGCGCTATTCATGCATGTGGTTTATTTCTTCCTGATTTCGTCTACCATCTTAACATGGTCTGTATCGTTTACAGCGTTTTGTTGCGGTGTTGGTGGGGCGGGCTTATTTTTTAACCATTGCCCATTACTTGTCCTTGATATAACAATGTACATTCCAACCATACACTTCTTTATTCACATATTTATAAACAAGCATGTAATAGAAAGGGATAGATGTGCATATGTTGAAAAACCACTAAGCAATTATTAACAAACGATATTGATATATTAATTTTCATTCATTTATTTTAGTTGAAAATAGTAATGTTTGAATCACTTCTCAAATGACTATGAAGGAGGGGGGTCTTATATAATTATTTACTTTCACCAGACCCCTGGTTTCAACATTCTAGTTTAGAGTCTGCGTTTCGCAAATTCAACGATCTAGTTTGCCAATATAACCTACCATTGGATCAAATACTGTATGGCGTGTTTCATACCATTGAATTGTTAGGCCGTTATTTGTACATTGAATTTTGACTTCGGATTACCCCGTTTACCTGATCAAGATAGAGGGCTCAGGTTAGATATGACCGGTAGGAATGCTTAACTCCTCCTAGGCACATGATCTCACCTCTGGCATATCCAAGGTCGGAGTTTGCTCATATCTGAATTTGTATTTTCATCATGATGTATAGCAGAGTGTGTTTTTCAAAAATGAAATTTGCATTTTAATTTAATAAAAATAATAAATTAAAAAAATTAATAAAAAAACGTGTGGAAGTACACTAATATTCTAATATTCGTTAACGAAATCGATCATTCAGATCGCAAAATTTGTTTTCAAAAATAAAAGTTTTATTTTCAACTTAATATATTATCAAAATCAATCGACGACAAAGACCCAAATTGATTTTAATATAAGATTGTAAATTGTTTCTTAAATTCTAGTAAAAAAAAACCTGAAATGGAAAAACATTGTGGAAATGGAAAAACATTGTGGAAAAAGAAAGGAGAAGCATGCCATTTTCCTAACAGAAAACCTCCTATGGGAAAATTCTATTTTGTGCTCGTTACCTCTAGCTAGAACTTGTACAGTACTGGATTGATTTTCCCCCAAAAACTATCACCAGAATAAATTCAATATCATTTAGCAGTCGTTTTCCATAGAGTAGAAAAGGAAATTATAAGTGTGCCGGAATGATCAAGAATGTTAACAGAGACCATTGATCAACCCCTAAGATGATCTCCATTATGCAAAAAGGTGAATATGAAAACAGCTATCAATTTCATAGATAATATACGGAAAACAAATTAAGAGTTGAACAAATACTGTCCCCTGAGTATACATGTACCAGAGGTGAGATCAGGTGAACTGTCTATTTGTTCTGAGGATTTGCGTTTCCCAATTTTGGGAAATGATGTCCCCAAACACTAGCTAATGCTATCTATTGTTTGGTTGTTTCTTTCAAATCTTTCCATATATACACAGTTCGTTGCCAATGTTAGTCAGATTATAGAAGTTTGCAGCATGAATGTAAAATGATTTTAACTGAAAGGCTAATTACTAACATGTGTCATAATTATGAAAGCATCTGCTTATCTCCAGAATATCAACAGCTCAAGTTAAGAAGGTTAATTTCAATTATCTAATACATTTCTGACACAAATTCGATTAATAAGATTGATCAACTTTTCGCACTAATCTTGAATCTTTCAGCTGAACTGTGCACAGTGTATGAATTTTTGATGTCCACTGATCAAGTCGAGAAAGAATGCAGACAGGAGATTGTTTGGTCCCTTACACAAAAAATAGGTTTAACTTAATGATTGAACGTCCCACTCGAGAATATTTCACTCATATGAAGATGTCACCATTCCCGGTGAAAGGCTGCAGATTTTAGGCCTGTGCTCAACACTCAGAGCCTTTGAGCAGGGAGGGATCTTTATCGTGCCACACCTGTTGTGACGGGGACTCGGTTTTTCCGGTCTCATCCGAAGGACCGGGTCCCCATTCAGTCGCTTCTTGTGACACGCAAGGGTTACTGGGGACCTATTCTATCCCGGATCGCCACGGGTCAAAAAAATAGGTGTTACTTGCAAACTCCACTCTCCATTTTACGATAGCGACGTAAAATAATAATGAACGCATTCAATACTTAACCCGGATTACACAAAAATATAAACGTTTACATAAGTTTACCATGCAGATGTGTTGATTTAGGTAGGGCCAGGCTTCTGCATAATCTATCGACATGACAATGACAGCTATGTAGATCAGTAATCCACCTCCTATTATTGTATTGTTGATTCGAGGACTGGACATCTTTATGTTCCTGAAAAGATAATTTGATACACTATGAAAGGTGAATTATGAACACAATGTACAATGGACCATGAAGGCCACCTGAAGTCCATTTGGAGTATTCATGTCTATCCACAGCATGAAATGTACAGTGGCGGATTTAGAGGGGGGCAGCCCCCCCCCCCCCCCCTCGTCTCCCCCCCCCCCTCGTAGCTAAATAACCTCCAAAAGTAATAATAAATAAAGCATAATCTAGAAAAGTTTGAATCCGTGATAAACTCCTTTAAAAGCTTTAAAACCCCTTCGCCCCCTGGGCCCCCACTTTGACTTAATCCCAGACCTTAAGATTATGGGCTCCTTTTTCAACGAACCCCCCCCCCCCTCCTTTTCGACAAATCCTGGATCCGCCACTGATGTACGTATTACGAATATGTTTAATCGAAATAAGATAAATATCATTTCCCTTGTCAGAATAATTGCTATGCATACCAAAAGATCTCATTTTATGAATTGTTTCAGTCACTCAATGATATGGTGTATTTTAGGAAAGCCTTTCGTATTTGAAGCATGCTTAATCTTGAAATATCCATTAATTTTTCATTTTTTTTCTCTAATAATATGAGTATTATCTCTGAATATTGTGCAATGATGTTATCTTTTCTATAAATCTCCTTTACCATATGAGTTTTCTATTCCCGTTGACATTCAGCATGAAAGTGCAGTAAGTGAATTTCATGCATTTTTCTGCTTAACATTATATCATTTTGATTTGTGCTTTTCAGAGTCTCACTCCTAAACCAAAATATTAGAATTATCATTTAGTTGTTGACCTTGATTTTGGACCTATCAATTTAGGAACACAAATAGGCGAAGGTAACATCGTGTTAAACGTAATCATAATCCAAAACACATATTCAAAATCGAGTGTAGGGCAACACGGACCTCCGAAAAAAGCGAAGGTAGGATCAGGTGCCATGGAGGAGTAAGCATCCTCTGCTGACCGGTCACACCCGCCGTGTTTCTTTGGGTGAAGTTTCATTGTTAAAATTAGGTGATAAGTCGATGTATATTAATCGAGAACCAAGCACTGAAAGATTGATTGTCAAACAGACGAATATACCTAAGGTTCTGCTAGAATTGGCGAAAAGACAAAATACAATATATGTTAGAGATGCACCTATTGTTCCTGTAGTAGACGTTGAACCAGAGGAACCCCAGCGCCACTGCTACACCCACTGTAATCAGCAAGGCCACGATGGAGAGTACCGCGAAGGATTGTTTGTATCTTCTTTTGATATGCTGGAAACTATCTCTTGGAACAACGCCACCTGAAGAAAATTCAAAACCTACTGTTTTCAACAATCTTCTTTTTCATCAAATGTAGGTAATGGGGAGTTAGCTGGTCAGATTTTGAGCATAACTGCGCAGGATGTTATAACTGCGTAGATAATGAAGCAATACGAATTTTATTGGTCCAAATGTATTAAATACTTATTACTTAAATTTATCTACTTGAAAATTTGTCGATGACATATTTATTTTTATGCTGCGTCATCAGTGAAATGCTTTGTAAAAAACTGAAACATTTGAAAATTTGATTAATTGGAATTCCTATATTATATTACCAATCTCATTGAACGAAGTATCAGTATCAGAACTGGGTGAATTTGACCTGAAAATCTGTACACTCTATCTACCAAGCAATCTTTGTGGACCGATTTACGTAGAGAAACTAGGAGGTCAGTAAATAAAAGACAACTGGGATATAGATTTCAGATTGATGATAGAAAAAATCGGCTTCTCTATAAACAGTTCAATTCCCGGGATTATTCCATCCTGTCTGTTAGGGTAAATATTATAGAGCAAATTTACCACTATCCTAAAAAATATTCTCCAAGTACCTCTAATTAATTACAACGAGACGATTGCTTAGATTAAGATACTAGTGATGACCATGTCGAAAGTGTGAGATATACATCCACACAGGAATTCTGTGAATGTGATGAGACTTTTCCCTAATTAGCAATGACGTAAACGTAGTCATGGACAAAAACCAAATATACACGAGGCGTTTACGGATACTGCAGTGCAGGATCCAGTGAATGTTCTAGCAAGTCATTTCCTTTACTTGTATCGAAATACCTAAAACTGTTGGAAAGGATACAGAGCTTCAGACTTATTGTATGACAATAAATGCGAGAAATAATGTCGATCAAATATGAGATCTCGGAAATTCCAAGAAACGTTCTTAAGTAAATTTCAAAAAAAAAAAAAAACATTTCCAAACCCAACAACATCAAACGTCATACTTTGCACGACCATTCATCACGATGAATTAAAGACTGTGCTTTTCAACCTCATAGACAGCTACATGTATTTCTTCAAGTAAAATGGAACGCGGATTTTTTTTTATCATTTATAAAAAAAAAAAAGAAGATAAACATCACTCTGATTCTATGCGCAAGTCATCTGCAATCGGTATAAAAAGGTGGCGGAGTTCGTCATTGACAGTTAGCATACTTGATTCTGACCCTAATCCGGGCGAACCGAACTGAGCTGGGTATACCCGGGCTACTTCTTACAATCAAGTGACCCGGCGCATATAGTATTGAAAATGTTGAATTTCTACCGTATATAACAATTTTTGGCACAGAAAAGGCTAACAGTTTTGCAAATTATGTTTATTTCATTAGAGTATCTGAATTAAATACATTCTGTCCCAAAATAAACCACTATCGCTACAACCGTCTCCATGGATACAATCGTGAGCCGGCTGCGCCTACCAAAATAATCCGGCTCAACCGGCTCGCCCGATGTGGCGTGTGCGCAGTTGCGGCTCACAATCAAGTGTCTCGCCGCATTACCCGGATGCGCCGGGTTGGCAGAATCAAGTATGCTTATTATCTACGATTTCTTTCGTGATCAGGCTTTCCATAAATCGGTTTAAATTTCTCATGGACAGGTATTGTGCTTCTTTATTAACTGACCTATTTTCTTTTTATTCTTATGAGGCAGAATTTGTTTAAAAGGGTCGTAATGAGAAGAAATCCCTTGCTGTGGCCATCAGTATCGACGATATATCAATAATATACACTTTCAGTCAAGTGTCGCTCCGATATATCTCAGTGAACTCGAAATAAAAGATATCACAGTTTTCCACAACTGTTATATATTTAGATATTCTGTTGAACATACGTACTATTAGATATTAACGCCAAACTCAATGTTATGACCAACGATTTGACTTTAGTCCCTCTATCATATCTTCCCACATTTATAGAGCAATGTTCCATTATTAACTGTATATGACATTTTAAATTTCTCTGAACAGAATCGATATGCGAGAGCATGTTCTCCATATGATATATTTTAAACCCACGCGGGCTACAGACAAAAAGTAGATGCTTCAGAAGTATCATATAAAGTCACCATCTGGTAAATTTTATAGTCGTTATAATTGATCTAATTTGCAAAGACAATTGAAGTGAATTAAGATCTATCTGACATGTTTCATGCTGCCTGTTAAACTGTTCTTTACATACTTGGTTAGGAATTACTAGATAGAGGACACACAGCGATTGTACTCGGTCAACAGGGAATGGTTACTCTTCCTTGACACCTGATTCCACCTCCGATGTTTCATGCGTACCCAAGTCTCAATTTGGTATTCTTTGTAGAATTAATGAGACGATTCATTGTCAGCATATTTTTTTTTCACAAAAACTTAAATTAAAATATATTCATACCAAGAAACAGAGAATTTGGTCTCTCCCACCAGTCGATGGAGTTATTTAAAGGTTCATACATCCCAACATCACGTCTATCACTTCCTGCAACAGTTACAGCTTCTTGTCAAAACAAGTACGTAGTTATTTGTGAAAGCAAATAAACATGAACTTAATATATCATTTAAGGTGGCTCACTACATCTTGAAACAGTTCATCAAATCAGCACGAAATGATTTTAATCATGAATTATATCATGATACGTTAAAAGTACATATGTCAAAAAGGCAACAAACAAATGCAATTTTGGAGAGAAAAACATGACTTTCAATAATTCTATTCAATGAATATAAACAAAAGATACTTGGGGAATTGAGCTCGGGATCGTGAGTCAACAACCCCTTACCTTATTCACTAAGCTGCGTAGATATACAGATAGATCGATAAAAGTAATTTTACAAAACTGTTGAATCGCCGTCTTTTGACGTAGTGTCATAAAATGAATTACTCTTGATGTAGTGAGCTACCTTAACTATAATTGCTACTAATTTTCACACCGTAATTTATTTGTATGAATGCTGGACCGACACGTCTACCATTGTTGAATGAAACTGCACCCTAAATAAGAGAAATCGTATAGAAGTAAATCGTATTAATGACACTGGCAATAAACAAACCTTTCCCAACAATGATGGAAAAATAATTTAGTCTTTTGCATATAAGATGAATACAATCTATTATATGGAATGCAATTAATTCCCATGATGTCTCAATTAAGCCACTTAAGGTTATTTTTTCATTGTCACATCTACCACAAATGCCAAAAAGTGAAGGCAGGTGAGGAATCTAAATCCATTCTGTCCGTCAATCTTAACATTGTGTAACTTACAAACATATCAAATGTTTGGGCATAAAATATCGGTCAGTGATAGGAAATCTGACTCGGATAACTGCGTAGTCTACAATTTTGCACTAGACAATAGTCAGTGATAGCATCTGACAAAAACACACGTTGATACTTCGAGACAATTTACCATAAGACATTTGCGATAAGAAATCCCATTACATTGATTACGTTTTTAATCTTTAATGAGCACATATTGAAAATGTTCATTGGTGAAGAAATGTTAATAATGTCCAAGGTATGTGAAAGTTTCTGATTTCATCTAATACACCTGATATGCATAAATGTTTGGGGGCAATGGGTATATTTCGTATTTCACAGTTTTCTTAGAAATGGTATATCAAAATTGTAGTCTCTACTATACATTACCGATACACCTTGGAAAAGTACTTCACTCATCCCCCGCTGAATGGAATTATAGATATCTGACCGGTTGTAAGAAAAATCTTCCAGGGAATTACTTCCCATATACTTGATGCTGTTGTTTAGACCCACAGCCAAAGCCCATGCAGCATCATACGCCCAAGGACTGTACTTGGACAGCAGCATTGTGTTTGGATCGTACTGGCTGGAGATGTTCTTCATCCACGTATAGTATTCCTCTGCTGTCTGAACAGATTTATAGAAAAGAAACATATCAAGAAATCAGCGAAACTACAAATTTTGGATATGAAGTCGCCCAACCAATTTCATTGTTGTAAAAGAGTTTATAGTTAAAATCGAAAATGATTGACATGTAAGGCTTTATTGTCTTTGCATTCAGTATTTCACACAGACGTAATGAAGAAATACAACATATCTAATGGAACTCGTACTCGGCCAGCTATAGTGACGACATTATCTGTCCTCAGTTGTTTTTGCCCCAAAGTAAAATGACCATTTGCAGCCTCTTTAATGTTCTCGATGGAACAGCTCGTCTCTCCCTCTTTGAGTCTGCTTATCCAGGAAGGGTAGAGTGAATCAGTCAGTATCCAGACGTATTTCTTACCGTACAGCTTCTGTTTGTAGACCTGCAAATAGTTACAGGCTTTCATTCCCACCAGCTTAAAGGGATGTGGCCGGTCGACAGTGGATGCTTATTCCTCCTAAGCTCCTGATCCCTACATCTAGTGTACCCTTAATTTTGCAATTTTTTATCTTTATATTTTCTCTATATCGCAATCATATTCAATGTGTAAAGAACGAACATTGCAATGGTTGTGACAGGCAGCATTTGACCTAATGACAGGATCGTTATTACGACCATGAAATTTGCATGTCGTGTTTCACAGGTTGCATTTTCTTCAAGCAGAATAATTACATGTATTTCTCTTTCATCTCGTTCATTCATACACGTGCCTCCACTTTCATATAAAATGATGAATTTGAAAAAGTGTATGACATTTACAATATTTTGTGAGGAAAAGTTAAAATGAGATACAATTAAAAAAAAACAACTGAAAAAAAAAACACCACTTTATATAACACTAACGTGAATGTGGTTATTTGTAGGTGCATGAAGGCGTACCTTGCTTTTTCGCGTTTTCAACAGACTTACCTCACAGAAAATGCGTGCTGCTTTCGTGGATCGGAAGGCTCCGACTATAATCCTAGCCTCGTATTGCTGTTATAAGAACACAAATGAGCTGGGTAATTTAAGGAATGAACGTACAATGTTTACTTCTTTTATTCGAAATAGATTACGTCGTGACAGTTTACGTATTACAAATTGCGAATAATATTGCGTTAACTGATCCACTCTCCTTTATACCACATCAAAGGAATTACGTTCAATCCTATGATTTAATTCAGGAAAACTCATTTGAAACATATTGGTGAATAATTCCAAAGAAAATGTGGATTTGATATAACTCGGAGCAATTTTCGTAGCCAGAAAATGGAAACAAAGGAGTGAAATTATTGTGACGTAATTACCATGACGTTGTATGGTGTGACTTATGGGAATCTTTATACATAAAGTTAATGTAATGGCGTGTTAAAACATCTCATATGAAGTATAATATCACCATCGAAAGAATGATACTGGTCCTCAAATATTTTATTATGATTTTTTTCCGGAATAATACAGATTATAAGAACATGTTAGTAAATCAAGATTCCAAGACGAGCACTCACTTTTAGTCTTCGTATTATTAAATCCAATCCATCTTCCGCATCTGTTATGAGACCTGACGTCAGTAAGGTTACATTGTTATCACTCAATAGCTTATGGAACTCGTCCATTTGCTGTAATTGACAAAAAGAAGAGGAAATGGTAAGGTGTTGTGTTATAAATTTGTGAATTAGAGTATCATACATTGTACCATAATATCATCTATTTTATGCATATAAAATCGATGACTTTATTTTACGAGAAAAAGGGGGTTTCTATTTTGGTCGGGTTCGGCCTGCGGCTCTAGGACTATAAAAGCCGAATGCATGCGGTTTTTCCATAGGCGCCCCCCATGTAATGTTGTAATGATGAAGGTCCTACCCTCTTATACTATAAAATACTATTTATAGTAGAGAAGGGTAGGACCTTCATCATTACAAAATTACATGGGGAGCGCCTATGGGTTTTTCTTCCTTTTCACCCATCCATCGGATACAAGTAGGTTCAATACATGTGGGGTGTGCTTAATTGAATTTGTAAATGTTATTATCCCACCCACCCAGCCCATACATTATGTATCACTGGTTTTCTTGCTGACGTTTTGTTTGCTGCTATTTTTCAGTTTCGTTGTTCGGGAGCACAGGGAGTTGGAATCCCATAAACCTGTCGTGGCATGTTCAGCTCTGGCGTTTGCGCACACCAAAGCACCTGAGGCCTACAACCTGGTGATGATGTGAATTTGATTGTGAACTCTGAATGTGAAACATGGCCCGAATGGGGTATGCTGGATGTGTATTGACATTATGTGCATTTCAGTCATGCAAGTGAACTTTGTACTACTAACAAAAAAGTTGATGCTGCAGGGTTATAACGAATTCCTTTAAAGTCATTTCGCAAATTCTACGGTCGCTATAATGACCTTGTTTGCGATTACAAATTATCACTAAGTCATATGTTGACTGATTTGTTTCATACCCTTTGTTAGACTGTCATTTTCCTACTAGATTTGACTACGGGTAATTTCCGTTTACTTTATTTCGACTAAGGGCTCACGCGGCAGAGGATGCTTACTCCTCCATGGCACCTGATCCTACCTTCGCTTTGTCGGAGGACCGTGTTGCCCTACACTCGATTTTGTATATGTTTTTTTGGATTATGATTACGTTTGACACAATGTTAACTTCGCCTTTTTGTATAAACTTGAATGCTTGATGTTGATTTTACACAAGCACTCTTCAAATAAGTTTAAACACTTAAATAAATATCCATAAATAGTAACCATCCGCGGTTAACCCGGGGTGGTCAAGTTTATGCATTTTGTAGATATGTGATTTGTGCTTGATTTGACGATGTTGCATTTATTTGTATTTTGAGTGGGTTTTCCCATATGTGTTGTGTTGAATGGCATCCCACAAAAGTTTGAATATGCCACGGCCAATATTCGCCAAAGAAAAATAAAAAATAAATAAAATTAATATGCTGCTTGGTGTTTTTTCTCTGTATAAATAATTGAATCCTTAACACTGTCCACATACACTACATATATATTAAACGATGTATTTCAATGTTCTGCACTACATTCTCCCCACCCCTGGGTACAGAATGATAACTATCTAAAACCGAATTTCATTCTATGATGTATATGTATTTATATTTCCAGGATACTTCATACAACATGGATAATGTTTTTAACAGACCATTCTTTTAAATCATCATCAAGTGTTATGTCAAATAATTATCAAGCGTTATGTCTCGATTTGACAGTACCTGCACAAGGTCATGGAATCGGAATAAGACGATATCATTTTCAATGATAGCAACATTCATAATGGTTTTAGAGAATTGTCTGAATCTAATTAAAAGCTTAAAAGGGATTTCAATGAAATGTGTGTGTGATTTAGAGTATTTTAGAAAGACATTAGGAATTCACACGAGATAATTATACCTCTCACTTTGATGGATGTTGTATATAACCTCTTCTAGACTGCTTTCGTTTCAGGGATTAGCTTCTCAAGAATTTACGGGAAGATGAGATTAATTACCCACCAAAAAGGCATTGACTGATATCAACTGGTGTCTTCCTTTTCTATTTTAACCTCATATCTCGACCTAGCATGTCCTATATAAAGAAGCATACGGCAATAACCAGAACCGATTGCGTTGTAATGAGAAAAGTTGGTTTAGCGATCTCTTAGATATATTATTCATTGTATTACCAGCAAATCACACAACCAAATACGGTTTCTCCTAAGTACTGAATATTTTTTTGCAGAATATGTCGGTGAGCATGATGCAATTGCAGACTCTACGCTTTGTACCAAAATAAAATACAGATTCTTTTTTTATCCAGACGTGAAGATACCAAGCAGTGATTAATTTCAAACTTCATGTTCAACAAGACATGCCTAGGTAGCTGCTTGTCTTATATGTTAAAACGAAAGAACCAAATATTCAAATGACAGCCTGATTGATTAAGATAATCCCGTTTACTTTATTTCGACTAAGGGCTCACGGCGGGTGTGACCGGTCAGCAGAGGATGCTTACTCCTCCATGGCACCTGATCCTACCTTCGCTTTTGTCGGAGGTCCGTGTTGCCCTACACTCGATTTTGTATATGTTTTTTGGATTATGATTACGTTTGACACAATGTTAACTTCGCCTTTTTGTATAGAATTATACTACCATGCAGTTTATTTAATGTTACAGTGTATAATTTAGAACTAATCCCCTGACCGATAAAATCTATTACAAACAATCTATATTAGTTCTTATGAAAACCTAGCCAGCGGTAAAGCCATCATTAAATCTTAATTTAATCTTAACACAATCCTGGGCAGTGAGAGTGTGTCTGGTCAAGAGGGGATGATTACTCCTTTTACACACCTAATTATAGTTGCAGTACTTAGTAGTAGTCCTAAGGGGTTGTAGGTTTAGGTGAACACCTCCATCCTATATACATGCAGCCTTGAAGTTTTGTGCAACACTCGTACTTCATTAACTTTTAATGATGTTAACATTGTTCTGACACTGGAATCTAATATTTCCACAATGTACAGTAGATCAAAGAGAAACGTTTTATAGCTTTTTGCACTTCCCGGACATTTTCTGGGGAGCATGCTGTCATGTCCTTCCATTTATTTGTCCATTGGAGTTCATCAGGAACTGATATAATTGAACACAAATGTTTTTTGGGACAAGGATATCACAAGATAATTTCTAAAGGTCAGGGTCATTATGAACATACACCGTATGCAAGCAATGCTTATATTAATAGTTTTTAACAGATATTGGTCAGATATTGTGCAAATTACCTGTAGTAATAAAAAAAAATGTAGTTTCAAAGTTATTTCAAGGTCATTTTGTAAACCTCAAGGTCACTCATAACATATACCTTCTGTATATAGAAAATCTTTACATTCACTGAATCTTTTATCTTATGTAAAGGCAAAGATAACGAACAGTGATCAATCTCGTAAGTCCCAAATAGAATACAAAAAACAAGAGTTGGGTTATATTTCCTTGGAGATTGAAATTGCGTTTACCATCCATGCAACAGTTGGATCCGGTTTTGAAGTGACACCTGTCCGCATGGTCATTACCAAATATGGAGCGATTCCAAGGTCAAAGGTTGCATTGGCTGTTCCGTTTAAAGTAACGAAATTATTAACATTATGATATTTTAGTACTTTTAAGTTTTAAAAGCAGCATTTCGCGAATTCTATGGTCGTTATAACGATCTAATTTAACAGTGTGGCCTGCCATTGGGTCAAATGCTGACTGATGTGTTTCATTGCAACTGTTAACTTAAGATGTTTTTTTTTTCATACACATATGTTAACTACGGATTACTCTGTTTACCTGATCAAGACAATGAGCTCACAGCGAGTGTGACCGGCCGGCAGGGGATGCTTACTCCTTCTAGGCAACTGATCCTCTCTGGTGTATCCAGGGTTCCGTATCTGCCCAACCCTTGTTTTGTATTCTGTTTGGGACTTATGAAATTGATCACTGGTCGCTATATTTGCCTTTATATTTATATATAAGCTTATACCAAAACTTTATGTATTTGTAATCGTAAGGAAACTTGCCGTACATGTAAATGCTGAAATTTGACGTAAACGTTGAAGAAACGTTATAAACCAGGATCGCATGCAGAAACTGATGATAAACCATATGAATGTTGATGTTTATTTCTCTGGAAACTTAGGTGTATGTATGATTTCTGTGTATGTTGATGTTTATGCGTGCGGAAACGTGACAGAAACCATATGAACACCTAAGTTTCCGCAGTGTTTCAGCCTTGGGTAAACTGTAATTTTCATCCAGTGCATGTTTGCGGTGGATAAAACTTTGAAATTGATGGAGGGTCGTAGCGATTGATTAGCAAGATGAAGAAAGCCTACACATTCCACATATATCCATTAACTCGACATTACATTTAGGTATCAGAATTCTAATGAGCTTAAACAAATTGGTAGACAAGGAAATTGCCATTGTCGGATTTCTGATCTATGATCAAGTTTAGTCTCCGATTAGCATCGTGCAAATTTATCATATTTCACAACAGCATTTTATCCATCATCTTTTTGTCCTAATCAGTTTCATATTCAAGTCTTGGTTCAATCAAGTGATCGTTTACAAACATTTTTGCTTCTTTTAATGTAGAGGATTTATCTTCCGGAAAATGGATCCGGCATAATGAAGCCTTATTATTTGCCAATCTGTCTTAAATATGACGGTAAAGGTTCTCCAGTTTCGATTTTCCTTTGTTTTGGAGGGGATTTTGTTATGACTTGGGCAGTCCAGTCAACAGGGGATGCTTGCTCCAAGCTAGGCACATGATCCCACTTCTGGTGTGTCCGGAAATTCGCGTGTGCCCTACTCTTAATTTTGTATTCTTTATAGGAAAACTAAGACTTCGTTATTTTCAACATTTCGTCCTATCATTTAATAAAATTCTGAAAATAAATACATAAAATGTTGAGGGGGGTTGGGTTACAACTCAATACCAGGTCCTTTACTCACTACAAAAGAGAGACTGGATACCGTTTTTATGACCAAGAATGTTGCTTATGTTTACGCCATCTATTAAACAAACGTGACTACAGTATATACATAAATACTATAAAACGCAGAAGGATTGCGATAATAAAATAACAATTCTGAAATATTCAATATGTTTGGAAATATGTGATCCTAAGTTCGGTGCATCGTATGTTACACATTTCGTAAAATTAATTTCTCATAAGCAATTCTTTTGGAAAGCCAAGGATAATACATTTTGTAAAAAAAAAAAAAGGTCTTCAAAAAAGTCCAAATTTCAAACTAAAAGCCAGTAAAGGAGAAGTGCTTTGTATGAGCGAAATACTCCTACGTTTCAGAAATATCAATGATTCTAGGCTAATAACCAGTGCCCACACAGTTATATAATCTTGCAAGATGAGATACACAGTTACATAATCTTGCAAGCTGAGATACACAGTTATATAATCTTGCAAGATGAGATAAAACGCTGAGGGGCTGACATCCTTAAAGTATAGAAATAGACTTCCCTTAGAGATCGTCAGACATTAGTACATATATACCTATTGTTGTATCAAAGATAATTGTTCTACCGAGGCTTTCAACTGTTGTTTTTGATGAATTCTTAAGAAATACAACAACCTTCAAATTTCATTAGCGTCAACCATGAATAAGAAATTACCTTCCAGCTATAATATGAATAGAATAAATCTAAAGCTGAATGTTTTCTTTGGACATAAATTGTCTGTCTAATGAAAAATGCCATACACATTCCGATAGTATGGGAAATTGTCAATTAAGTTGGATATTTAGATGGCCTGTAAGTTGGCAATCCCAACAGGTCAACAATTTATTTGAAGTCAATAGTTCTCGATTGTTTTTCCTTTAGAGTCGGTTTTTATGACAAAGGGGTTTTTATTCTGGTTTTTGCATCTACATTGTATTTAGACTAGAGAGTAGAAAAGATGAAATTGATGCGTTTGTGGGTTTTTTTTATCAAAGTTTTAAGATAATGAAGAAGTGAAGATAAGAAACAGTGATCAATTTATTAAAAATTATAAAGAATGCAACCTAATTAAGATTAAGACAAACACAAAATATGGACATGCCTTTCATATCAAAGGTTTAAAATGTTCTTTCCCCAAGTCTATTTCTTGACGACAGAGGAACTAGTACTGTCTTGTATTTTTTTTTTTAAATCACTACCACTCAGATTATCTGACATTTTCAACTCAGTAAGTACATATATCACTTACATATCCGAAGTGAAAACTTTTTTTATGATTTAAAATCAGTTTTCATTTTACATTATTACTGGTTGACAGGGAATGCTTATTTTTGGCACCTGATCTTAGCTCTCTTATATCCAAGGGTCCGTGTTTGCCCATCTCTAAATTTGTTAATGAGATTGATCCCTATTTGTTATCATCACCTTTTCATTCACATCTTCGAAGTATTTTGGGCCCCAATCTTTTGGCACTACATTGATCACTTTTATCAATTTTACTTCATGTTTCGGATTTCCAACATTTCGGTTTTAGCATCACTGAAGAGACATGTCTGTCGAAATGAGCATCTGGTGCATCAAAATTGGTACCGTATATGATTTATATTATGACCCCTGTGTCGAGGCCTCTGCTGGTGGACTGTAAGTCCCGAGGGTCTCTCAGCCCAGTTGCATGTACTATGTTACTAGCTTGAAATACGGATATGTATTTTATTGCAGTGGTAAAATTAGAAAAAAGGATTATCTCCCTCAGGCATAGCTCTGATCCTTCGAAGTATTTGGCCCCAATCTTTTGGCACTACATTGATCACTTTTATCAAGTTTACTTTTATGTTTCGGGTTTCCAACATTCGGTTTTAGCATCACTGAAGAGACATGATCTGTCGAAATGCGCATCTGGTGCATCAAAATTGTACCGTATATGATTTATATTATGACCCCTGGGTCGAGGCCTCTGCTGGTGGACTGTAAGTCCCGAGGGTCTCTACAGGCCAGTTGCTATGTACTATGTTACTAGCTTGAAATACGGATATGTATTTTATTGCAGTGGTAAAATTAGAAATAAGGATTATCTCCCTCAGGCATAGCTCTGATCCTTCGAAGTATTTGACCCCAATCTTTTGGCACTACATTGATCACTTTTATCAAGTTTTACTTTCATGTTTCGGATTTCCAACATTTCGGTTTGAGCATCACTGAAGAGACATAATTGTCGAAATGCCATCTGATGTAAAATTTGGTTTACCGTATATGATTTATATCTTAAAGGTTAAACGTAATTAACAGCAATGTTTAATGAAAAGGTGAAGATAACGAACGACGATCAATGTCATAAAGATACAAAATCAAGAGTAGCGCAACCACGGACTCCTGGGCATACAAGATGTGATGTAAAGAATGGTCTCACAAGCCACAAGTAGCTACAGCAATCGGCAGAAAAGGGTTGTATGAAATTAGACCAATCTAACGACCATAAGTTTAGATAACACTAACACTGTACACATTGTAACCGTTTGTGATGATATTTTTGATTATCTAATCTTGCTTGTGGTGTGGGTGAAAGACTGCTCAAAACATCGTACTTAAAATCTAACATCTGATGAATACATAAGGCTCAGAGCGGGTGTGACGGTCAACAGGGGATGCTTACTCTTCCTAAGAACTTGATTTCACGTGTGGTATGTCCGGGGATCCGTGTTTGCCATTCGTTTAATTTTGTATTCTTAATAGGATTTATAAAATTGATCAATGTTTGTTATCTTCGCTTGTACATTTAAAAACTCATGCTGAAATTAACACGTACACGCATATGTGTGCATGTGTGTGAAATGGTAAGTATAAAGGTTATGAGGAGGTCACCGTCGTCCTTATTCTTACTAAAAGCATTTCTGAACTTATTTATTGCAACTCAAACAACAATTAAATAGGAAGTTTCATTTATCGTTATACTTCAAAACTTATTATATTGCTTAAATTGTCCCATGAGAATACGAGGATAGATCATTAAGAAATGAAACACTCTGAATATAAAATTCATCAAAGATAGCGATCAATGACACAAAGATCGCTGTCTGATTGATTCATGGACAATGGGAAAGTTTACTTTCAGTCGAAATGATGAAAAATGCATGGTATTAAAAAGACGTAAAGGTGTGCTGATTCATAATGCTTTCCATTATCTACAAAACATAAAATCTTCAATAATCAGCATGCGACATTACATCCATGCTTTTTCATCTTTTCTCTTTCGGCATTTCAATTTTCCTTCTGCTTTGAAGATCAAAGAACCGGTACATTTCTGAGTAATACACTTCAGATATGAAAATAGTTTGATACGTGTTTCTTTTTACAAAGCTTACTTTAGCAAATCACTATTTACTTACCGACACAAAGATATCCTCATTATAAAAAAGAGTTGCAACTTTCGTCCATTTGAAGTGGTTAATCATGGCAAGTCGCGCTGGGTTGAGATCGTCCTCGATGTAGTTTGTCATGTAAGTAGAAGAATACAGACTCCTATCTTTGATTTTCGATGTCTTTGCTAGAAATGACATCTGAAATATTAAGATAAAACATCTGAAATATTAAGATATAAATGCAAGTGTAGTAAGGAAATGTGTGTGTTAGCTATCTACTGAACATATTTTAAAGTACATTATAACAATGCATTTTCATGTAAAGGCAAATATGACGAACAGTGATAATCTCGTAAGTCCCAAAATAGAATACAATAACAAGAGTTGGGCAAACACGGACCCCTGTACACACCAGAGGTGGGATTAGGTACCCAGGAGGAGTAAGCACCCCATGTTGACCGGTCACACCCGCCGTGAGCCCATAGTCTTCATCAGGTAAACGAAGCAATCCGTGGTCAAATCAAGTGTGTGGAAAACGGCTTAACAATGGCTATGAAACACATCACACAGCATTTGACTCAATGATAGGTCATACTGGTAAACTAAATTGTTATAACGACCATAGAATTTACGAAATGCCGCCTGTTGAAACCCCTGCAACAACAACCTGTTTGTTTGTAGCCTGCCTCGATTCAAAAACTGATATTGCATCGTATATCAGCACGAAAACCGTTAGGCTTAAAGTTGATAGAGTGACTGAGGGCTGGTGTAGGATGCTAGATACATGTACAAATAAATGTATCTCATGTCATAATTCTTATATTATAATTATGCTTCTAAGAAATACTATGCAATATTTCTGATAAAGTTCATAAGAAACAGGGTATAATAAAGCCTAGCATTGCCGGATTGATTTAATTGTTTAATTTTCCTTTGAATTTTTTTTTATTTCTTTATATCTATAATTTTTTTTGCTATGTTTAGTTTTGTTTTTGTGTGTTTTGTTTTGTTTTTTTTTTGTTTTGTTTATTGTTTTGTTTTGTGAGGGGTTTTTGTTTTGTTTTTGCTTGTTTGTTGTTTTTGTTTTGTTTGGTTTTATTTGGTTATAAAGTACTCATGATAAAAATACTGTATGAACTAAGAATACGGTAGAACATTTATAAACCTTCTAAAATAGATTCCTCTGTAGTCTGGGTTTAGCATGTTCGATTTTAGTATAACACGGTTTATAAGCGTTTATAGCAGAATCTTGCGACACCAATTGTCTGATCAAAGTCATTAAATGATAAGATATAGAAAGAAAAGCTTATGAAATATGCTCTACCTGAAATAGATGCTTCCATTTATGAACCTTACTATATCAAGAATAGACCATTTATATAGAACTACATCCAACTTTAGATTTAAGAATAGTAAAGGTTTAATCTTTTTCATTGAACCACGTTAAAACAATCGACTTATCATAGGGCTCTATCAATACTATGTTAACTTAGTATTTTCTGTTTGTTTGTGTTTTCCTTTTTGTTTTGTTTTGTTTGTTTGTGGGAGGGTTTTTTTTTAGTGGTGATGATTTTTGCTTGTTTGGTCTTTCCCCCCTTTTTAGGTAGGACACATGCATCCCGGGGGGGGGGGGTCTTTTGGGTACAGACGTTCTAAAACATCCCCATAAACATATCAACCATACCCATTCGTATATATCCGTTCAAAATTTTGACCCATGGAATCATATACATGTGTACTTCATACCAAAATTGTGACCTGTTAATGTATAGTTTTGCCCATGCAAGTGAGTGCATATTGTTATTCTAATACCCAAGTTGTAGTTATATCGTGGGGAAAATGTCACAATATTTCATTATTACACATTTTTTTAGAGGGTGAATTCCAGGAGATAAATTTACCACCCATGTCATGTCATGTCATGGCATGTCAAATTGTCTACCCATTGATATAAAATTGCATCCCATTGATATGTCAAAAAAGCGACCCATACCAGCGGCACGTGATATAGGAAGAAACCCTCCCGGACATGCATACCACGTAGATTTCATAACGTGGTATTCTGCAAATATGAAAAGAACAGTATTCTCGTATCGGCATCATTCATAAAACTTACTCATAACTACCAAACATGTTTTGAATATAAGATTAGTATAGTATTCAAATTTTAACTTCATTTGCAATACAACGGCAGGCTATACACACATGTCTGATTGATCGATATACTAATACACTTAGCCTCATCTAAAATCAACTTTCATTCTCTCTTTTCTTGACTTTCTGTAGCTGGAAAATCACTGTTCTCGGCTTTCGTAGAGTCACATTGTAATAAGATGTGTTTGTAAAACACTGATGCCCCCGGATTCCACAGTGCCAGTGGAAAGGGTTTCTCATAAGGAATACACATATGAATGCCATTCAAAAGCTATGACCAATGACCAGTTATGACCTATGTTAAAGGTTTTCCTGCGGACCAACAGACATACCAAAAATTAAATGCCCTCGAATCGAAGGTCCGGGGACATAAAAATTCTTTTCTTCGACGTCTCTGAAAAAACAACGTATTGGTAGTGTGTGTGTGTGTTGTGTGTGTGTGTGTGTGTTGGTGTGTGTGTGTGACTTGTGTGGTGTGTTGACGTGTGTGTGGTGTGGTGTGTGTGTGTGTGGTGGGTGTGCTGATGTGTGTGTGTGGTGTGTGTGTGTGTGTGATGTTTATTATGTGGAATGGTTGTCGTGTGTTGTATGTGTGTGTGTTTCAACAACCAGCGAAACATTACAAGTTGAAAAACTTGTTTGGAATTTAAAAAACCAATTTGTGGTATTGTCCAAACACCTTATTTATACTATTTTACGGAGTTGTCAATGATGAGTCCCGCAGTGAAGGTGGCATTGTGGGTCTTCAGCTGATGGAGAGCAAACCACGTGACTTCCTAATCATGGGCGCGAGCTCGTCGCGACGCGAGCTTCGCTCGCTATTACATGTACATTAACAGACTGAAAATTTCTAGAATATATACATGTACATTGTACAAAACAGGTCTGGGCGTTTGGTCGCTCTGCACGCAAATAAAGGAGAATTCCACATATTTCTACGATCTACATGTAGTTGTTGAATTTAATGAGTTAAACTTGAGCTTTAATTTTGAATGAAGTACCTGATCAATTCTACTACCCACTTGAACGTTATAGTAAATGATTTTGATAATTTAGAGACCTTCGATTTCAAATACAATTTGAAACTCGATAATGGTGGATTATTTGGAACATTTCAGAATATATAGTATCAGGGAAACTGCATAGTTCTAACTTTGATTGTCTAGTATTGCAGCTCTTTGAGATTGGTGATTTTAGGCAAATAACATTATTTCGATACTCCGACACTAAATGATTCGAGTATTTTACATGTACATGAAAGTATAATAATGGACAATATTACATGTGCCAGTGTAATACATTATTAACTCATTCTTTCAACTTTCTATTTTAATAAAATCAACTTTTTAAGTAGAAATCAGAGGGAAACACGCGCTATATCTATCCCAGTCACATTCCTTTTAAAGGGGCATGGACACGTATTGAACTA
>CAJDSM010014792.1:8429-25733 GCA_903981925.1 Ostrea lurida
TTGACTGTTTTCAGACTCATTTTGACGAAGACGGGGAAAATGTCTTATTCGTGATGTCATAATCCTTTCAAATTAGGAATAACATTCCAATATTGTTAACGTAGTATGCCTGTTATATATTTAACTTTCTTAAAACGATGATAAAGATTAATTTCAGACACATTTTATAGAGAGAAAAATTATTGGGCCTTTTCATGTATACAATCGTACATTGTTCTTTACGTTAGTTCAATTCAGGAGCTTCGGAGGTAGGATATCAAAGTACAAACGTTCCTAAAGCGACTTAATCGTGGAGATGTATACAATCGTACATTGAAACTAGAATCCAGTTTGAAACTAGAATCTTACTCTTCACCTTTCGAATGGCGAGAAATAGGACTGGTTCATGTTTCATATGTGTATCCCTTGAGAAGATTTTTCATTTCACACCATGATCTAAGACATTGTGATCTTAACCTTCTTCAAAAACAGCAAGGTCATATTAGTTATATTGTTGTTTAGGCATCTCCATAGTTTGTGAACTCAAGTTCGGTAAGGTTGTGACACTCTGGGGCTTGCCTGGGGCCAATTTGTTTCATGGTGATTGCGTACAAATTTTCAACAATTACTATGGGAGGCCTAAGGTGACCGAGGTGAGCAATGTGGCCCATGGACCTCCCGTAATGTAGCAGTGGACTGCAAGTCCCGTGTTAGTTTTTTGGAATAAATCTTGAACATATTTTTGTGTTCATTAGCTCGTACATCACGATGATATACATATGTATTTACCTTTCAAATATTTTTTCAGAAGTTGATTACTCTTCCTAGGCACCTGATATAATGGTATATATCCAGGGTCCTTGTTTCTTCAACTTTCAATTTGTATTCCCGTATAGGATTGATGAGATTGATCGCTGTTCGTTGTCTTGACCTTGTNATTTGTGAGATTGATCGCTGTTCGTTATCTTGACCTTGTATCTTTGATATCTTGACAAATTGTAATGAGCGCCATCTTCTCATTAATGCAGTGCAGTTGTTAACGATGCGCACATCAATCTTGATCTTAAGTCATATTAGCTTTCATTTTGGTGTCGAAAATTTCGGTTGTAAAATTTGATTTATTAGTTCAATGAAAGAAAAAAAATATGGTTCGTAAACTTTTGTTATTGATATTTATGTTAGAAAATATATTCAGAAACTCTGATTGCAGCAAAAGTACATTATTGTTTCCCGTACAAAAATAGTTCTATATCATGCTGTTTATTTAATAGAATTGGAATCTTTATTTGTGATAAAATCTTGAGCAGCTTAGTTTCAATTTTATTAATGATTGTGGTTAAAGGTACATACAATATCGCCATAGCACATTTTTACAGCAAAATAAATTTTACAGGGTTAGAGTTAATAACTCTCGTGCGCAGTAAGGCGCGAAATAATTTGTTTACAAGCGTGAGTTCACTGCATTATATAAGTGAATGTGTCAGTGCTCAGAAAGTTGCTTGTACGGCAGCTTAATCACCCAAATTCGACTGATACACAACTAAGTAAATATCATATTTATGGAGTATTAATATATATACGGGCTCACGGCGGGTGTGACCGGTCAGCAAAGAATGCTTACTCCTCATAGCACCTGATCCTGCCTTCGCTTTTGTGTCGAGATCCGTGTTGCCCTACACTCGATTTTGTATATATTTTTTTGGAACTATGATTACGTTTAACATATTTGGTTTAACTTTCGCCAAATTATATGAAATTATTATCATACCACGTTATTTTGTTGCTCATGCATACGTATCACAATCATTAGCATATTTGTATTTCCTACATTTATATATGTAAACAGAAAACATTTTATCGTCTGCTCACTGACTCCAGGTCCCCTCTGTCTCTCTACGCATTCAAAGTTCCACTAAATACCTCCTTCGCAGCTCTTATCTCGGAACTGGCGTTTTGACGAGTGGTGGAACACTAGATACATGTACTCATGATAACAAGAGTGTAGATATGATAAAAATATTTACGAGGATAAAGACACGTCAATCGACTGATTGTATATCGTTTAATGTCCCTCCTGAGAATATTTCATTCATGAGGAGATACGTCCCCATTGCCGGTGAAGGAGACTGCAAATTTAGGCCTGTGCTTGGCGTTTACGGCCTTTGAGCAGGGTGGGATCTTTATCGTGCCACACCTGCTGTGACACGGGGCCTCGGTTTTTTCGGTCTCATCCGAATGACCGCCCCATTCAGTCGCCTCTTACGACACGCAAGGGGATGCTGAGGACCTATTCTAACCCGGGTCCCCACGGGTCTCATCCAAAGGATGGCGCCATTTAGTAGCCTCTTACTACTAGGGACCTATTCTAACCTGGATCACCACGTGGTCATGTCAATTGAGAGGAGCAATTGTTCTTTTGGACATGAGAATAAACAACATTTAAAGGAGTAGGTCCACAAATGANGATCACCACGTGGTCATGTCAATTGAGAGGAACAATTGTTCTTTTGGACACGAAAATAAACAACATTTAAAGGAGTAGGCCCACGAATGATGAAAATTGGCCCTGTAGAATGATAAAAATTAAAGTGAAATTTCCACAAATTATTGTCTGCTCAAACNATCGGCCCTGTGAAATGATAAAAATTAAAGTTAAATTTCCACAAATTATTGTCTGCTCAAATGATAGTCTATATAGTTTATCAGAGTGGTAAACATTTTTGAGTTTTGCTCTGGTGTACCTGAGATCTAATGCACCAAACATCATGCAAAATCCTAAAATACAAGAATTTGCTTAAAATCACCACATTTTTGTGACGAAATTCACACAGAACACAAGCTTGGGCCAATTTTATTTGTTGTCAGTTTAAATATGGTACTAGGAAGGTTAGAACTTTGATAACATCTTCTTGGTCGAGATCTGTATTCTATATCAAATTTACACATTTTATCAAAAAATGTGGTCATTTTAAACAAATTCTTGAATTTTGCGATATATTTCATGATGTTTGGGGCATTGAATCTTAGATAAACCAATGTAAAATTCAAAAATATTTTACCATCCTGATAAACTATCATACATATACTATCATTTTTATTAAAACTTTTGACTATTTCACAGGGCAGATTTTCACCCTTCGTAGGCCTACTCCTTTTAATTGAACGCAAGCTTGTAGAATTTCTATCAATATGTATAAGATGACACTGTGATGGTCTATTGTATTAATAACAAAAAATATGATAAATGGCCTCTCTAATACATGTATTTGGTGAAATTGGATTAGCGAGCACGGCTTCAAAAGGTCAAATGGCAATAGGACTTAATCTTAATTACAGTGCACATAATTGTTATAAAATTTTACGTCCAAAAAATAAAACAGACATGAACATTTACCATTTTATTTTTTAGAAATATACTGGGGGGTGGGGGTGGGGCTGTTGTTGCTTGATCCATTCCTGCAAGCCACTTATAAATAAAATGCTGCAATACGAAACTAGCAGCCCATTTCTCTCTACACAGAGCGATCACAAACCATCAGTTGTTCTCCGCTGAAACCTAATCTATAATGTTGTCTCTTGATTGTAGAAAAAAATAAATAAATAATAGAAGTCAGAACACAAACAGATGCTGAAAGTATTTATCATCAAGAAAGAGGTTCTGTGATTGATTGATTGATTTTTTAAATTACTTTTTTCAGGTTGCTCGTATGGTAATCGTCGTGGCCGTAGCTTTCTTCGTGGCCTGGTCCCCGATGTACATCGTCAGCGTCGTTTCTGTCCTACAACCGGAAAATTTTCTTCAAAAGTCCAACTTCATTTTCACCATGTTGTGTGCGCATCTATTTGGATTTATCAACAGCTGTGTTAACCCTTTCATTTACACCGTCATGAGTGGCAAATTCCGACAAAGTTTTAAGCGGACATTGAATCGTATCTTCTGCAATTTTATTTATTGCCACCAAAAAATCTTAAAATACAGAAGTGGGAGCATCATTCAGCGCAGGTCAACAAATGTGACTTCCGCCACAAGAAGTTATAACGAGGCTGAGGATGAACCGCTTCACAACAGTAGTTCCGATAACAGCCGAGGGACCACGAATACAAGATACAAAGATGGTCACAGCAGCAACAGTAGTGAAAACAATACAGGGAAGACCGATGATATCATAAGGACTCCGAGTAGAGAATCACGAGTGCAGTTCTCGAGAAACACTGACTGTATACGTATATCTCATGGAAGTGTAGAAGAAATGTCCAAGGTTGAGTCTGACCTACATACGGGTGTTTTTAACATACAGCCTAATTCCATCAATGTCAAGAGCACATTCACGCCTGAAACTAACCACAGCTCTTCTCTAAACCGACTCACTCTCTGTTGAACCAATGACAATACCAAACAAAATTGTATACATCATGGATATTCTAAGTATTGTGATTGCGTATTTTGTGTGATTGCGTATTTTGTCTCATTATTACGTCAGAGAAAACGTCATATCATTGGCTGAACCACAGGTTCTCGTCAGCTTTAGTATCTATGTTTGTCCATCACTTGCTGATGATTGTCAGGATGGCGCGTTTTATTGTAAATTTATTTGGCGATTGGGTCCTACATGACTTTCGTGACTCGGGTTGCCAGACAGAAATTCAAGTTTGGTAGAAAGACTTATGCTCAATTTAGCACGACTGTATGTGCGATGTACGTCAATGAATGCTGGTGATTCAGACGATCGTTGTGGCTGGTTGATCTCTTATTCATTATTAAATGTAGAAAAAAAGGAGAGTTTGTTGTGAATTTTCCCCACAACCACAGCACGTGTGTGGGATCTACAACACGTGTAAGTTCGCTGGTGTGACAGCGATGTTCACACTACACCCAAGATACAATCATTTAACTTTCACACTTAGTAACACGTTTGCTATCTGTAATAGATAGAAAATCCCACGGGGCGCTGTTTGAAAGTGTTAGATAGAATGCTGTTTCATGTAGCTCATCCAAGTTGAAATGTTGAAAGTGAAATTTATTATCAAAGTTTTCCTGTCTGTCTGGAGTCTGTAAAGCTCATTATCCACTTCTATCCAATCACTTAATTAATTGCAAAGTATCCTTGGTAAGAGATTCAAAACTGGACCCTACCCATCCAAATGTAGACGAGTTAAAAAAAAAACCCAATGAAAACGGGGCTGGGTGTGAAAATATCTCTCAAGAACCATTTTGTCAAAACAATCAGACCTTGCATGACACCATTTAACACAATGCAAGCTCAAATTTGTTTCTAATAGATCATTACTTCCTTGACTGAAATATAATTATTACAAAAAATATAAAGTAAATATTGGAAAAGTCTTCTCAGGAAACACAAGAAATGAATATTCAAGTTTGTTCCAGAGACATAGCGGAACATTCTCAGGAACCACACAGGTACCATTGCTTCATGCATAATCAAGCAAGGTGTTTTGAAATTTAACATATATAAATACTTGAACATGTATAATATAGGAGAATACTTCTAAATCATCCCAGTAATCAGATGTGCAAGTACATGTATCTTTAATGTAGATTTAAATATCCACCCCCTTCCCAGGGTGGGACTACGGTGGGGATTGATGGGTTAGGTGTTTGTATAACCAACTGATTGGCTCATAAGCCCATGCACAGACGTAATCAGTAAGTGAAAATACAGTTGCCGTAATGTAAACCTACCCCCTTACAACATCCAGTGTCACACGTACGTAGCAATGATATAGATATAATTAACTAATGAGATGATATTGTGCATAATTAACATGTTATAATTGCATGTATAACGTTTGTATTTCAATACAAGTGTGGTTTACCTAATTTTTTTTTAAATGTAATACATGTACATCTGAATTAGTATTTAAAGTTATTACATCCCTAAATTGCACGTACTTGGATATTTTATTGAACATAGACATTTAATAATGGAAAACTAACAACTCAACTTTATGACATATGGGTGATTTTAGTTTTTTCCATCGTCAACTTCCCATATTGATGTAGCAGGATTCAATCATCACCTGCATATACAATTTACTCTATACACAAGAGCTTGTTCTGCGCATGATCAGTTTTTGAATCAAGGCAGGCTACTTACAAAGACATTTTTGTTGCAGGGTTTCAACAGTCACGTTTAAAGGCAGTATTTTGCAAATGCTATGGTAGTTATAACGTTTGGCAATATGGCCTGCCATTAATTGGGCCAAATGCTGTCTGGCGTGTTTCATAGCAATTCTTTATACATTCAATTTGACAGCGGATTACTCCGTTTACCTGATCAAGACAATGGGCTCACGGCGGGTGTGACCGGTCGACATGGGGTGCTTACTCCTCCCAGGCACCTGATCCCACCCCTGGCGTATCCAGTGCTCCGTGTTTGCCCGACTCCTTTGTACTTACGAGATTGATTACTGTTCGTTATCTACGATTTTTCATGTAGAAGAAACAGCGAGAAGCTTATTTTAAGAGTAAATATAGGGAACCCAAAAATACATTTGTGTTGTCTGTTAAACGTCTATTTAAAAAAAACTGACGCGCATGACGGGAATCCCAACAGGACGTATATACACTGTAACTGAGACGTAACTGTTTAAAATAAAGATAGGTTTGAAAGAGCGTAAAACAACTAATTACTGCGAGGTATTTTCGGTATTTCAACAGTGTTTGTCAATTTACAGACTAAATGATACCCCCTCCGCTCCCTGGCTAATTAACTCTTTATGTCGGGAATTGAATAATTTACATCAGGAATAGAGGTGTACTAAAGAATTCTTCACATCATTTGACATCAAGTCTCAACAATTCCAATGTTGACGCAAAATAGGAGGTGCACAGTGGCATCATGTAGCGAAAAATCCCCGAAAGTTTGATAGAATTCTGTTGAGTGGTTTTATAGGAATAGAGAATGGGAGGCGGGGAAGGACGAACGGACGGAACACAGGATCACTGTAGATAGACTCCCGCTTCGGTGGTGGAGGATATGATAATAAAATATTATTCATGGAAGGACGGTCATCGACTATTGATCTTGAGTATTCATAAAATCGAAGACAGTAAAGTTCAAGTTATTTAAAAGAAATTGATCCTCTGTATTTATGTACGCAGACTTCAGGTCTAGCTTGATATTTTCTACGGAATATGCACTAAAATAAAAAACAAAACAAAAACAATACCAAAGAAATCAATGTATTGAAATCCGTGTACAGGTGTTACGTTGCAACCCGATTTTCAATCTAAGGTTGAATGCTTATTTTAAAATTTAGATCTCCTCATCTTCTCAGATGCGAAAAAGATGCGAATAAAAGAATTTCCTAAGGACTGTTGTGTAAATATAAGAAATTTAGAAAAACGAACCATGATCGAGATTCCATATGGCTATATCAGAAAGAACTAGGTAGGATAAGAAGAGACAGGTCGTTTTATTACTACGAATATTCATTTTTTATTAACTTTATCCCTGATCTGGATAGGATTGAATTTGAAGAGGAGGGAGGGGTATTCACACCCCTTACCCTAGTAATTAAGTGTTGGACCTATTGCCCACGTCGTTTCATCAAATATAGGAAAAATAGTTCACAATTGCAATCTTAATGACAATTCTAAAAACTGGTAGACCCCCCCCCCCCCCCCCCATTTGGTGAGGTTTGGTTGGGGATATTAGGAGTTTTATGGGGGTGCCATTTTACTGCTTACTGTTCCTTTACTGATACAGTGTATCAATAAAAAAACCAAATCTTGATATCAAATTCATGATATCAATGGTTTCTCATATATTGATGACAATACAACGAATTCTTGATATCGAAAACTTGATTTATTAAATCACCCCTGTCAAGAATTTAAAAGGCATACCTTTTAATAGTGATAAACTGAAATATTTAGAAAATAGAATTATTGCGAATTATTGATATCAAAAATTTTAAATTCTGATATAGAACAATTAAAAGAATTCTTTATCATAGTTTATTATCAGTACACTGAATATTTCATATCAAGAATTAAAAATACGAAAGAATTCTTCATATTTAAAAGTTGAATAATTGATACATTATGTATCAAGATACATGTATTTAAATTGTTGACGAGAGAGAGAGAGAGAGAGAGAGAGAGAGAGAGAGAGAGAGAGAGAGAGAGTCCCTCCGATCTGGGGGGAATATGATATAAGTAAGAAATGCATGAAAACATGTAGTTTACATTCCATATGTTTTTGAGAAAATCTAATTGCTTGATGTTGATGCCCTTGGGTCTGAACCCCTTACCCAGGGGACATGAATTTTACAATTTGAGTAAAGGACATCATAATCAAGCTTTCAGTTTTCCTTAAACACACGGCTTTGGCCGTACCAGTAATTTTCCAAGGTAAGGAAAAGCGTACCAATAATTTCAGCAAGTTTAAGTTAAAAACCAATAAAAAAAATAAACGCTTTAAAATACGAAAATGACAACAACAAAAAAATTCCAAATAGCAATCACTTCTCACATAATGACTGGCATATGTAGGATATCATTATTGTTTCTTTGAAAGCTTCCAGAATAACGCAAAATTTGTCTTCAATTTTTTAATTTTTTCTGGGGGAGAAGCCCCCCCCCCCACCCCCCCCCGACCCGACTAGCAACTTCCGCTTCTGGACGCCCGTTTTAATCACAAAGTGTGTAAAAATTTCGCGGACTTAACTAATCTTTACGATCCGACTACGTAAATCTAGTTACGTATAATTCTAGTTTAGCGGTAAAAACTTGCGTTTCATGAAGCGACGTGAAATACATGGCGGGTTAAAATCACTACTCGACTCAAAAGGTTTTTCGAACTAAAGCTTTAACGTCCTTAGTACCGTGTCTTGGCAGGCGTTCCTCGTTACTTTCGTGTTCTTTTTTTTCTTTTTTTTTTTTTTTCAACCTTCGAACCGATAAGTCTCCGCTCCCCAAAAAAACCGAAACAAAATAGACTTGAAACGAAGCCAAACAAAACAAACCAAAAAACAAACCAAAAAAAAACAAAAAAAAAAAAAAAAAAAAAATGATAATAAAAAAAAAAAAAAACCAAACCACCAATTAAAAAAACAAAAACAAAACAAAAAAAAACACCACAAAATGGATAAAAAAAAAAACAAAAAAAAAAAAACAATAGGGCCACCCCCCCCCCCCCCCCCCCCCCCCTTGAACATCAACAACAAAAACAAACAACAAAAACCACAACGAAAGTTTCAAAAGTATAGGGAGAGTCGGATAGCGGTTTTTGTGTCGCATGTTCTGGGCAACTTGCTAACTATATATAAAAACTCAAATATATATAAGCATATAAAAAATTGAAACAGACTGGTGGACAGTGGGAGTCTTTTAAAATTTATTTGTGATTAGCCCTCAACCCTCCCCCCCCCCCGCCCCCCCCTTGTTTATATTCTTCACCGGAAAGGGGGGGGGGGCGGCATATCAACACAAAAAAAAAAACCAAGAGGTTGAAATTTTTTCTAATTATTTCAATTTTTTCTTTGGTTTTAGTTCGGAACATGATTGATCGAATGACGGTAAAGCTATACAAAACATGACTGTCACAGTAAAGTTCCTGTTTACACCACAAGGCCATTCATGACCACCCCCCCCCCCCTCCCCGAATTACTATTTTTTTTAAATTTCTGCATGATCTGGGAATAGCACACGACTTATTTTTCTTTTTCTATATTAAATTTGTTTAGTAAAATAAATATGTCTAATGGAGCGTTGATTTTTTAGTAAGTACCGTAATAGAAAAATAAAAAATAACATGCTGCATGAGGTAACGTTGAAGAAAAGATAATGAATAGGTGTGTCTAAATCTTGAGGGCGTTCCCACTCCAATATTGGTTTCTGCGTGCCTAGCTTGATACATGTAGAGATGTTTTCCCCTTTATAATATATTATTTGGATTTTTTTTTTTTTTTTTTTAAAAAAGAAGATATGCTGTATTAGAATTATTTTTGTTATACCAACAACCTCGATAAATTACTGTGGAATGATACGTGTTAATGCAAAAAGAAATCCGCTTGAATTCCCAGCGGCGTGTGTAGAAAAGAAAAAAAAAATCAAAACACTCTTAGCAAAAATACAACGTGTATCTTTACTAAGATTTTTGAATTTTTTCTGCACACGCCCCTGTGCTTGAATCGCCAAGTATCGAAAGCGTTGTATATGAAGACCATGGGCAAGAAATTAATCCCCTTAATATTTAATATAACAGTAAGGAAAAATTAAAAAACAAAACAAGCAAAACACAAAAAAAAAAAAAAAAACAAAAAAAAAAAAAACAAAAAACAAAAAAAAAAAACAAAAAAAAAAAACACACCAAAAAAAAAAAAACAACCTCCAGCTTTTGACGTAGTATATAAAAAGTGGTTCATGAATTATAATAATATGACACTTCCCGTTAAATCCACCCACCATAGGTCACAAATAAATCGGGGTCTCGCTAATCATTTGTACAAAGTTCGTCAGAGCGGAAGTTTGAAGAGATTTATAAATATGCAGACTACAACAAAGTGAATGTTTCTCTTACGTGTGGAATGCTTGCAAAGGGATTTAGGAATAACAACATTGTACATTTACCATACATGTACGGACAGATACTTGTGGAATCGTACAGTAAAGGTAAAGACGCGACGTTACTTGTTTTTCAAAGGGAAGTAACCCTTATACATCAATGTTGTGCCCTGTCTCGAAAAAATCGATCATTGGACGCAAAAAATATTCAGTAAACATTCCGTAATAAACAAATAGTCGGCCATGATTTATGTTTACGGTAGGTACCTACGTCAGGGTTCGACCTGACGTAGAGTTTCTATAGTTAGTAGAATTCTTACGTGAAATTTCCAAGTTACGCCATTTGATGAAACGGACTTACGTAAAAATATTTAGTCTAGTCGCGGAAAGTTACGCCAAAACTAAGCTTACGTAACTAGTTACGATGTTTGATGAAAGCAGTACCAATTTTGTTTCGTTGCTACGCCCTCTGTAATAAGGGGTTTCATGGACATCATAACATTGCATTTAATTTTTCCTAAAATAAAATGAAATTAGAGAAGGATTTTCTAAATGTTTATACAGTTCTCTGTATGGTCATATTGGCCTCAACCTCTAGGGCTTGAAACCCCTGACCCTGGGGTCATGAATTTTATAAATTAAGGATATTACAACCATGCATTTAGTTTTTCCCATAAATTGCGTTGGGGGGGGGGGGGGGGGTAGATGCGAAGATTTTTTGAAAATTTTACAGTTTTTGCCCCTCTTCTAAGACCCCAGGAGTGGCAAGAGCATTTGTCCCCTTTGTCCAAAGATGCTTCTACTGATACCAAATCTAAAAAGAAATGGAATGATTGTGATCAAAAAGAATTAAAAAAATGTTCAATTGTTACATATTTCATCTCTGACTATTTTGGCCTTTTTTTTTCCCTTTTATACTTTTTTTCTTTATAATACATATCTTTTGTTAACAGAAACATTTTTTTTTATGTCGCTGATGAATTTTGAACCAGCGTTCTGGCTACAACTGTCCTAGTTCTCTCCGAGCGTAAAGGGTTAACCCACAAGCCAGAGCTAGTAGGAAGTATCTAACACTGCGACATTGCCCCCCTCCTTTTTAGAGTCGTCCTTCACTACTTCTGGAGTGCCAACACCTGTGGATGAAGTACCGAGAACAATCTCTCTCACCCCCAGTGATAACCCAGGTCTCAACCCGTGGGCGCCAATGTAACAGAAACATTTTTTTTGGCCTCTGGTGGGATTTGAAACAACCCAGCGCTCTACTAATCGAGCTAAAAACTGGGTTGACATGCTTGTTATTAAGCCACAGTGTTTTAAACATGATCTTTCGCACTTAAAATTTACTGAAGATTTATTCTTTTAAACTTGATTTGTCTGTTGCTGTAAACAAATCATAAACAACGCAAATCAATCATTACATAAAATTGATACACAATCATGTCTTCTTATCAGTACAAGATTTTAAAAGTAATACTTGTAATGGACATAAATGACCTTTTTGCACTTGAATGTACGGAAAAAACTATCATGTTATCGAATTTTCAAAGTTAAAAAGACATATTAGGACTGTCATTTTTTTTTAAAATTACACACACTTTTTTCAAAGTCT
Source organism: Ostrea lurida (assembly GCA_903981925.1). Classification (NCBI taxonomy): domain Eukaryota; kingdom Metazoa; phylum Mollusca; class Bivalvia; order Ostreida; family Ostreidae; genus Ostrea; species Ostrea lurida. The sequence continues at coordinate 20,549 of CAJDSM010014792.1, forward strand.
TGTCTTAAATAATAAAATGAAAAAACAAAAGTATGTGTGTGGTGTGTGTGTGTGTGGGGGGGGGGGGGGGGGTGGGGAGGGGGGGGGGGGGTTGGGGGGGTTTAGGGTCGAATTTTTTAAATTATTGGCCAAAATATTGAATTTTCACAGATTTTCAAAAGTAAATTAACTTCGACTTTTTAAAGAATCAGTACTGTTTGGGAAAATACATCAACCAAATAAATTACAGTATTTTAACTACTTCCAAATCTCAGATAATTGTATCATAAATTCTACATGTAAAACTGAAATATACATTTGGGGGTATAAAAATAAATGTTTATTGGATGAAATAGAAATTGTAAAATCATGCAGATTTTGAACTTTTCGATTAATCAATCCCTCCGCCACAAAATATAGTCCCTAGCAAATCCTTTCAAAATTTGAATTGATATACAATTTAACAACTGAATAGGGTTCAGTAATAGATGGGTAATATTTTTACACCAATGGGATTAGTATTGAACCATTGAATACTTAGTTATAGTATCCTGCGCAGTTGTGCTTAAAAGCTCAGGAGCTTACTTCCTTTAGGATTCAAATATTGCCATATTGGGATTAAACCACAATGGGATACCAACTTCAATAATATTAGGAACACAGCAGCTGCAGTTTTCAAATCAACATGAAAGTATTTTTGTATTATTGTTCTATAATGATGCTATTGATTTTAATAGATTCGATGTAGAGTTCATGTCGATCTTTCTAAATATCGCATTACATTTATCATTCGTGTAATTAGCTTCTTTTGCATCGTTTACAATGAACAAATACATCTTAATGAGAAAGCATAGTCACGATCGTCCCCAAGTTTATCTGGTGTATGTATATTGTATACCCAGAAAATGGAAACAGAAACATTATACGCACGCATGTTAGTCATCTTCTTTGATAACTCTAATTTTCGAATCATGTTTGAACACGATTCAATGACAAAAGGTGACAAATTATGTAACACATTAATTGCATCATATTTCTATTCAAATTCAATATTTAATTAAAAGGCAATTAATAAGCATTAAAAAGGTCTTCGTTTCAGTTACCAGATGCAGGCATGTAGGGCCACCTGAGAATTAAATTCATAATTTAAAAAAAAGTATGAGAAGACAAGCTAGCTCCTGGGAAATATGTTTGGAAATTAAATCCATATTTTTGCTATATATCATTACCATCTTCCAAGGAAGACGGTATTCATAGTTGAAGTGATTTACTATCTCCGGACTAAGCACTTCCTTTCTGTTGTGATTGGTAGAAAATGTAGGGAGGTAATTTTTCTGTGATCTAATTTACGTACGAGTTAACAACAGATTTTCAATCTTTAAAAAATGACAAAACGAACCAAGAAAATTGCAATTAATGGAATTGATACACGACTATTACGAGGCATTTATGATATTATATCATTTAGAACAATCATTTTATTTTTTTTTTTTTTGGCTTTAAAACCGAAACACACCCGTTATTCTTTGTTTTGTTTGCTTTTCCATTTGGTGGGAGGGACTAAAATTATGGTGGATCTAACAAGGGTGGGGGTCACACTTAGGACTCCTATATTGCTTATCGGATAGACTTAAAACTTTGTTTTTGAAGGACAAATGGTCCAATTATATTTTCCTTAAAGTTATCGTGGACCGGATAGACTGGAAACCATTGATATGCATATTGTCAGGACAGAAGGATCCAATTATTTTTTTATTAGTATGGTGGATTTAAATGAGGAACTTTGTATAATGCCTTATTGCCATTTACAGATCTGCATATTGTCAAGATAGGAGGATCCATTTATTTTCATACAAGTTGGGGGGAGGGGGTCTAAAAGGGGTTGGATGTATTTAATAGCTTGTGAATTGAACACTTATTCTATATATGACTTACCGGATAGCCTTTAATCTTTTAAACTGAGTATTGATGTCTACATACTGTTGACGAATGTATCAACTCGAAGAATTACTCTCTTCATTGTGCATTGATGACGAATTGGGCCCCGATTCGGTATTTAACACTATTCTAACACAGTTGTACAAGAGGTTTTAATCAGTGTGGCACATTTCAACAGTGGGTTTTGATTCCCTGAACTTGAAATAGGGTACTGTGCGTTTTGTAAGGATATCAATTTTGGCACATTTCAAAAATGAAATATGAGATAATTCAACTTCACTCTTTGTTGCTAAAGACGATAAGCTCTTTTAAAAAGCTATACTTGGTCAGTTACTCCAACCATATAATTAAACAAGAGGCCTTAACGGTCACCTGAGTATCATAGCCCACACAGGGAGTCTCATATTTGCATTTCTTAAGTCTCAATACAGAGTATTTTGTTCACATGTTAATATCGGCTGGGCTCATTTTTGAAGGGAAAAAAAATGACACCCCCCCCCCAAAATCTACTCATTAAACAAGTTATCTAACTCGCAATAACGAGTTAGTATCTTGTGATAAAGAGCCCATTAACTCGGTATAATGAGTTAGTTTCCCGTATAGAGAGTTAATCATGAGTTAGTATCTCGTTTTCAAAAGTTAGTATCTCGTTTTAGAGAGTTAGTATTCGTTATATAACGAGATAATTATTTCGTTAAAACGAGATGAATAACTCGATCTAACAAGATACTACCTCGTGATAATGAAATAATTAGCCCGTTATAACGAGATAATTAACTCGTTATACCGAGATACTAAACCGTTGTAACGCCATTTTTGTTTTTGGTTACTTTTTCAAAAATGAACCCAGCCGGATTTAGAATAAATTCTGCACTAAATATCATAAATACAGACGAGTGTTACGATCAGAATAAACACAGATGAGTGTTACGCTCAGAATGATCACAGACGATTGTTACGTTCAGAGTAATTACAGACTATTTTTACGTTCAGAATAAACACAGACGATAGTTACGTTCAGAATAAACACAGACGAGTGTTACATTCAGAATAATTACAGATGATTGTAACGTTCAGAATGATTGCAGACGAGTAAATTACGTTCAGAGTAATTACAAACTTGTTAGGCTCAGAATAATTACAAACGATAGTTACGTTCAGAGTAATTACAGACGAGTGTTACGTTCAGAATAAACACAGACGAGTGTTACGTTCAGAGTAATTACAGACGTGTGTTACATTCAGAGTAATTACAGACGAGTGTTACATTCAGATGTAATATACAGACGATATTGTTTCGTTCAGAATAAACACAGACGGTTGTTACGTTCAGAATGATTAAGGACCCAATACAATCTACACTGTACCTTCCGCATTCACTGAAGCGGAATACGAAAACAAAGTCAGCTGATGAATTGATCACCCGATGCGCTAGGGTCGTTCTTTTCCCCCGATCTTGATAATTTCCATTTAAGGTCGGAATATATTGTTTTTTATAACGACCACGCGAAGACCAATCTATAGACCCAGCAGACAATGGTTCAACAATTAGATTTAGGGTGATATATCGCCAAATGTCAAAAGATTAGTTCAAGGTTATATTATAATTGATGAGACTTAGTCACTACGCAGTTAATTGGAGAAAATAGATATCTAGAGATATACATCGACTTGGGATTAACACTGGTATGATTTGCTTATTTCATTTAATCCTTATGTTTCCATTAACATGAGATTAGGTCGGCGTTAAATGTCAATACACGTACGTTTGTGTTGCTGAGGACGATTAGGTCATGTCATTTTGTAATCTAGTTCTACGGATTCGCCACTTCTACTTGATATTAATCCATATAATTATATTATCAAAAATAATGTCCGCCCGCATGTCCAAAATATCCGCGTAATTTTTTTTCGACTTTTAACAACAAGCGCACAAACGACCTCGACTGCGTTCAAGATCGTAGCGGCTAGCCTATAACCGCTAGGCTAGATTATCTAGGTATTTTGAACACACTGTATGACTTAACCTTGTTATTCCTATGTAGGACTACCCTAGCACATCGTAGTGCTACCGAGTACTATGTAGACGCTATGATCTTGAACGCAGCCCTTGATACTCTTGAACATCACTGGCTTTTCCGGAAAAGACCGAGTGATGTTCCGAATGAAGTTTGGCTGACAGAACGCGCTTCTAGAGAAAGCGTGTAATACGGTGTTTTTAAATTTTCGTATCTTTTATGTACAATACTTCAAAACACTGGATTGAAAAATATTAAGATCATGTGGTAAACAAATGATATCTCATGATTTTACATCGATCGTTTTTTGTAAAATTTTACGCTTAATTCAATTGAAAATATCTTATTTCTTGTATTCGCTCTCATAATTTTTATCTTCAAAATGAAAAACAATATTTGTAAAATAATTTCGCCCTCCCGCCCCACTTTTTTTGGTTTGCAAATCCGAAGTCCGAAGAACTATTTTACAAATTGGTGATTAGGTAACATATTTAGCCATTTGTGGCTCCAAATGTGGAATTTGCATCTATATATGCCAGCAGCTCTCAGTAAATTTGTGGCAAATTTGGTTGGGGGTGGGGGCTCTAAGTCCTCCTCTGAGGTACTACATAAATCTAATCTGTCGCTTCGTGTCATTTCTTTTTGTTCTTTATCGATCAAGTTATCAGCTGGTAAATGTAGGATCTTCCATGGTTTGATATTATGATGATTATCCAACGAGTTGTGCGTTTTCTATTTCTGAGCCTTGGCGTGGGGATAGAAAACAACGAGATGGATAATCATCATATCAAACCACAAACCATGGGAGATTCTTTTTATCATATTCATTTATTTTATCCAAATTATAAGCCTAAAGAATAAGGATTTCAAATATCTCTTTTGTTTACCTTAGCCCGAATTACGTACGCGACGTTAACATTACGCCTTTTTCAGTGCTACAAATATAGTTCGTTGGGAATTTAAAAAAAAAAATAAGAACATTGACAGTCGCAATGTTTAAATCAGAAGAGATTACTCTTAAATGAGAAAAAAAAATACATTTTAGGACATATTACATAGAAATTGTGTGAAAATATAAGTCATCCAGTGATGACGTAAAAGATGACGCGATGGGTTTTTTTCTCTCCATTTGTTGTCGCGAGAGTCATGGAGTAGGCTATCTGTACATCGCCATTGACAGAAGTTTTATTTTCCTGTGACATAGAGGGTCGTGGAGCTCTTATTGTAAATTGTGTTTGGGTTTCTTACAT